>JAHKKF010518940.1:0-15609 GCA_019740295.1 Labeo calbasu | reverse complement strand
TTTATAACTTTGTAAAGTATCAGTTTGTATCACGCAATTCTGAGAAAAAAAAAATCAGAATTGTGAGAAGTCGCAATAACCTTTTTTAATATTCAGTGGCGGAAACGGGCTTCCATAGACACCATCTTCCATCGTTTTTGCTATAAATCGAAATAAAATTTGAGATCCACTACCAGTCAAAAGTGTTTAACAGTAAGATTCTGCTCACCAAGCCTGCATTTATTTGATCCAAAGTACAGCAATAGCGGTAAAATTGTGAAACATTTTTACTATTCAAAAAATAACTGTTTTGTATTTGAATATATTTTAAAATATAACTTATTCCTGTGATCAAAGCAAAAACTTCAGCATCATTATTTTATCAATGAAAAATTAGAAGACTGAGCCCCATAGTCCAAGTAAATGATTATATAAGTTTTGTAAGTGAGTTTATGGAATTTCCAATAACTACACTCCATCATTTTATACTGTAACAGCATTTTATTAGCAAACACAGACATAACTGGCGTGTGCGCGTTTTCCTTATCAACACTCTGTGGGCAAAGCTAAGGAGCGATAAGGTATTACACAGTGAATTTTGATACCTCAAAATGTTTTTAATTCTTGTTTTAGCTCAATTATGCTACATCAGACTTTCACCATATAAATGCAGGATGTCTGTACATGCAAGCAGAAGACATACAGTATTACTATTCCAAAGAAAAACAAAGACTAACAACATGACACACTGATACAACTGCAAAACAGAAACGGTAAAGACAAGTATTGCATAGGTTAAAACAAACACTTAATGTAATTTGTTAAACAACAGTACATATCATTTTTTTCTTCCACAAACATCAAACTATTTTAAACAATAAATATATTACAACAAAACTTCAAATAGCAAGCCTTTCCTTCGACTTGCCTTCCAACTGTCTCAAACCCCAAATTTAAAAAGCAAATGACTAAAGAAGAATAAACCCAGTGATAAAGAAAGTATTACAAAGAATGGCATTTAAGAGGTATAGCTTGTGGTGGTTGAAGAAAAGCAGGGTGTTCATTTGTGCAGGAGTCATTCAGAAAGTATTCAGTAATTTTTTCACATTTTGTTACATTGCAGCCTTATGCTAAAATACTTTTTTGCAAGTTTTGCATGTTTATTTAACAGGACAAAAAGTGAAATGTCACATTTCTCTGGATTATCTTGATTACTTTTAGCGTAAGGATGAAACATAACAAAGTGTGACAGCAAATATATAATTACATATAAAATATATAACTATAATTAAATGTGTAATAAAAAAAATAGGTATCTGAATTCTTTTTGAATGCTGTATAACTTTACAAAGACTACATGCTCTATTCATACTTTGTGAAAGGTTCAGCTTTACAATCATTTGTCATTCAGTAATAAACTACTCAAAGTGCGGCTAAAGACCAAAAAAGTCTTAAATAAAAGTGCTCAATAATTTTTGACTGATTTCAAAACGTTTATAGGGCACTAATGAAAAAAGCTTCAGGTGACATGATTTTCTATGTTTAGCCATCAACTGTCGGAGAAAGGTGGTGAAAATTATCAGGTCTTTTGGGGAGGTCCGAGCGATTTCATCCGATGGGGAGGGCCCACAACAACAACCTGCACCGGGTCCCCAGATTTCCTAGGTACAACCCTGGCTGAAGCAGAGTACTAGAGGATCAGGAAGTCATTTAATCTGCCCTGCAACCTGATAGCCCAGCTTCAGTGGCAGTAATTCACTATGGACCTTACTTAGCCCTGCCCCCTTTCAACAATGTGCTTATCTGTCTTCGAGTTTATATTTTCACAACATGAAGGTGAAATCTTACAGATTAAAATCTGCCAAGTCTACTGACATCTGCATTAATCATTACAATGCTCATGATAATTTTCATTAACTCTACAATACGTTAATTCACTTCAACAGCTAATTACTCTTTAGAGCACAGCAATGCCATAGAAATATATACAGAGTTCTTGCAAAAATGGAAGTTCTAAGTATACTTAT
This sequence comes from Labeo calbasu, assembly GCA_019740295.1. Classification (NCBI taxonomy): domain Eukaryota; kingdom Metazoa; phylum Chordata; class Actinopteri; order Cypriniformes; family Cyprinidae; genus Labeo; species Labeo calbasu. Next base: position 13,603 of record JAHKKF010518940.1, on the reverse strand, counting down.
CTACAGAGAAGTCTTGGGCATCATTGTTTGTCACTGAAATCGATTGACATGTCCAATCTTCAGATCTAAGGTATTTCATGTATGGCTTGAAATACTTCACTGTTCTACACAAATGTTAAGTAATTAAAAATAACACTTATAAAAGAACACAAATTGCCAAGACTTCCTAGCTTACACAATGTGAGGTATATTAAACCCTGACTTGTCAGCACACCTTTTATTGTTATGGTTTTAGCATGAAAGCCGATAACTTCACTTCACTGTAACAGTTTGTTTTATTAAGGTCTGGGCGTTTTAAGTGTTAATCATCCCTGAAAATACCTACTCATTTGGTTGTGTTAAAAAATAAATAAATAAATAATATCTCTTCAATATGTTATCGTTTGATTAAAAAGAGAATAAACCTGGAATTGTTGGAAGAGTGTGAGATTCTTCACAGCAGACATGTTTTTGGTCTTAGGTATGTACAAGATTATACAGCTGGTTATCATTGTAAAATAACCCCCTATAGCAGTTGTTCCCAATCCTGGTCCTGGGGGTCCACTGCTCTAATGAATTGATGATCTCAATCAGGTGTGTTAAATAAGGGAGACATGCAAAATGTGCAGAGCAGTGGACCCCCAGGACCAGGATTGAGAACCACTGCCCTACAGGTTGATCCCAACTTACATGATGATCAGGGGTTTATTTTGGGACAATGCCTGACTGGCTGTATGTTATCATACTTTTTAAACAGCTACCAAGTAAATCAATGGAGATTAAATATATGTAGCAATACAGTTATTTTATGATGCCTAAAACACTGCCAAGATACCACAGTGAACATTAGTGAACCCAGCAGAAACGTCATATGTCATTAAATGACAAATTTTTATTTTTTTTTTGTTAAACATAGGGAACACTTTACAGAGCCACTTTGGTGTCATGCTGTCATGCAGATTTCTGTCATTAATGACTTTTTCATAAAAATGCACATTTTACCAATTCCAAACCACAATTTAAATTATTACTATTAAGCTAAAGTATATTCATTTATAGGTCATATGTCATTGCTGAGAGTGAAAGGTATTAAAATAAATAATTATTTAAATGACACTGACAGGGTAAAAAATTATTAAATGCCCAGGCGAAAGATGTAGAAACACTGTAGAAATTTTACAATTAAGCATGACCACTGTGCAATAACATACTCAATGTGTCAAAAGGGTTGCAAAAACACTTGCAGTATAAGCCACAACTTCCTTCATCAATGATTGCATTTATCACCTGTAAATTCTTATATACAAGCTTAATAGTAATTATTAAGACTGATGTGGTTTGGATGGTAGCAGAGTTTTATTTAATCAGGGCCTTAAATATAAAAGCATTTTCTAAAACAGAAGTTGGGACTGACTCTATTATCATATTATGACATATTTCAGAGTAAAAATGAGAAAGAAAAATTGTTAGGCAGGAATTGATTTTATCAGTCAGTTGTTGATTGGATTGTGACAAATGAGTGTTTCCTACTGGAATGGTCGCTGAACGCAAATGCGTTTTGCATTTCACAGCAATGCAAGGATGAATTGTTCACAATAAGACCAGTAACATGCATTGAAGGGATAGTCCACTCAAAAAATTATTCTTTTGTTAATGTGTAAAAGATGGAATATTTTTCTTAAAATCTAAAGAAATTAAGTCATGTACATTTGGGATGACATTAGGGGGAGTAAAAAAAAAATCATTTTTGAGTGGACTATCCCAACTATTATTATATATTTTAAAAATATAAAGAATCAATTTTTGACGACTTTAAAAGTAAAACACAAAACAGTCAACAGCCTGCATGTTTTTTGAGGAAGAGAAGTTTTATGCAATATTTAATTGCAGCACATTGATTGCTAAAGCAAGACACCTCGGCGGCTCTGTAAATTGACTGTTGCTCTTTCTCTGTAAGAGCTGTGCAGGTGATCCTTATTCCCCTGGTCTCAAGAGGCAGTTGTTCAAGGCCTGCTTGGAGCAGGCAGAGCAAAACTAGCTGCAATTTTTATATTAGGCTCTTCTAAAAGGCATGATTTATTATTGTATCAAAATCTTCCTCAGAGGTAGCCTAAACCCTTAGCTGCAATTTCATGTAAAACAAGCACAGTGATGCTGAAACACCATGATTTCACTGGAACTGAAAAGTAACAGGCTCACCGTGGATTATGTAATTATTACACAATATCCTATTACAGCACATGCGTTGAAGCAAAATGTAAACTGGGCTCATTAAAATGGTGCTGCTCATTTTAATGAATGCAGTACAGGGATCTTGTCTCCATGACCATCCATATACACTGCAGCTAATCAATCAGTGTTTTACTTCGATGGAAATGTGACTACATTTGTCAAATAGTGGTTACCTTTTTGACGTCAATTCGATTTCCCATTCTCTACCTAATATCTTTTAAGCAATGACAAAAGCACAGACAACGGTGTTACATTTACGAATATGTGGTATACTACATACGTTGTTAATGGAAGGTCAGTAGATCCTTCAGGATGCACTGCTGGAGAGATTTTTAATCCTACTATGGCGAAGCCTTGGCTCATGATTATTGCTTAGCCAATTCGTCGGGGGAAGTCACATAATTAATATTCATGAGCAAGCATCGCCATAGCGGAACGGCTGACGCGCGCACTAAATAAAATGTATCCAGCCGTTTTCCCATTCTCTTGGAGGAGATATTTTAAATCTATGTCGTCTTACTCTGTAATTATTCCCACTGTTGTTGTCCCAAAATTCACCTCCATCGACACAGTACTTGATGGCAAACTGCAGTGTTCCTCCAAACTCCAGAAAGGTCGGGGTGATGATTTTGAAGCTGAACTTGTCAGTCTGCCCGTCGCTGGAATGGGGGACGTAGGACGCCAGAATATCTATAAATGTGCTCCAGTTATTTAAGGTGTACCTCAAATAGACGTTTTTTTCGAAAGCCAAGTTAAGAACCCGCACGATCCCCGAGAGGCTGAACTCATCAGCCTGAACAGTCTCCAGTAAAACCTTCGCAGCAGTAACTCTGTCAAGGAAGTCTGGCAGGGATCCTGGATTTGTGAAGAGCAGCTCCATAAACACGGACTGGCTTGATGTGTTGGACTTGTCGAAGTTATTCAAGTGGAGCGCTCTGGCTTTTTTGAATTTGTCAATAATGCGGTCTGGTACCTCAGGCATATCCGTGTCATCAAAGTGTTTGATGGAAATCAGGTCCAGGCCCAGAGAGTCGGCGAAACGTACCTTTTTCTGACTGCTTGGGCTCCGGCTTCGTGCGATCTCTAGTTTGGCTCTTTCAGCCGACGTGGGGAGAGACTTGCACCTGCGGCGCTGAGTCGGGCTATGCGGGGGCTTTAGGAATGACTCCCTTCCTCTCGGTTTTTCATTCACTACGCTGATCTCTAACGCTTCACAGTCCCCATTCTTGCCCTCCTCCCCCTCCATCTCTTCTTCTCCGTCCTCCAGCTTTTGCTCTGATGCTGTCAAGCTTCCGAACAGCCCAGCGATACAACTGTAATTTCTGGGGAGGCAGGTCTTGGGAGGCAGCATTACCACAGCAGCCTCGGCTTCCATAAAATAGTCTGCAAAATCCTTTGGAAATGTTTTAGTCGAGGTCTGATGTTAAGTGTCCTTCCGCATTATAGGCTACGGGAAGCTGTGGTTGATGGTACTGCGGATATCTGAACCAGTCTTTGCCGAGATGCTGCTGCCGGCTGAATCCTACTATGGCAAAGCTTTAGGTCATGAATATTGATTAGGTCAAGCGACGCTTCTCGCCAACCTTCCTCAATCGCGAGGTCAAGAAACACAATTAATATTCATAAGCCAAAGTAAGCTTAGTTAATTTGCCAGCTGACTATCACTCACTGCCAACGTCTACATTTCAGCCAATCAACGGAACTTGACCTGCGCTTTTTTTAAAAATACTTAATATTCATGAGCCCAGCCGTCACCATTCTTGAATTCGTTGATTCTCTGCCAGTTAGACACACCCCCTCAGCTACAAAGCAGTCCGTGCGCTGGATCACGTCTCACAGTAAAAGAAACACCGCAATAACAGTTCAAAGTAAACGCACTTTCTTAATGAAAAACCATTTTGATACTTATTATTAATAATGTGCCTGCATGTCTCCCGGTATCCATTTCTGCACAGCTTATGCAACAGTTAGCTAGCTGTATTGGCAATAGCAAAGACAGGGGGATTCATGCGACTGACTTTTTTGCTACATTTCAAAATGGCACAGGCCCTATCCCTGTAAAATTTTCACAAAATTAAGGAACTTTAGAATGCGAATTTTGTTTTAAAACATTCTGTCACATTAAAGCGCGTCGTCAATTCCTTAAATGGAAAGATCATAGTACAAAAAAACTACAGCACATAAACTATAATTCGTTTAATTTTAAGACAAAAATGGCATTATGTTGTAAACAATATATTATTTTATTAATAATATATAGGCTAGCCTACATCTTACAAGTGTTATTGCATTAACAAGTGTTAGAACCATTGTCGACATCACGCCGCGTCTTTTTCCACTACGTCATCCTCTCCCACGGTTATCATGACAACAGTACTCTAAACATCCGTTCACGCAGTTTACTTCACAGAAATGGAATAGGCTACGAATTTATGCATTTATACTCCTTTTTTTATTGCCAAACAGTACCACATTTAAGATGTTAGTGTTGTCAAACCTAACGTATGTTGGCAGTTAATTATGTATTTACGTTGCTTTTTGCGTGTTTGTTATTCTTATGATGCATGTATTTACATGCGTTTTGCTGTTTCAGTCTTTCAATTGATTAGTTAGTTAAGAGTGTCATACGAAACAGTTTTTCCTTATCTACATATGTTATTTGACAACTTAAGTATTCTGTAAGAGTCAAAATAATCTTTACAGAAATCTCTTTTGTTGTTGTTGCTGTGTCACAGGCTCTGACTGAAGCGGTCCGGAATGAATAGCACTGAAGTCTGTGCATCAGACGATACTGATGTTGAGAATCAGCATACGACTGTTGATAGCACAAAAAGGAACACAGAGTCTTCGGGCAGAGAGTATGTCAATGTGTTGTTGGATCTCAGCGAAGAGGATTGTTGCAGGGAGCACAACATGCATTTGCTTCAAAGCCGCACTGGCTGGGAAGACGCTGTAAGTCAAATAAACACGACAAAAACAGAACTATTGTAGAACAGATTGTAGATGACAATAATGTCCTTTAATGTTCTTTTTAATCACCCATTTGTATTTATTTGCACGTGTTCCTCATTCATTTATGATTATAATTATTTTCATTCAGTATTTCTTGTTTGTATATCCATAATTTTCTCTGTAAAACATTACCCAATAGCACAGATACGTCTGCAAGATGTCTGTTAAAGATCACTTGATTTGGAAAGCTTTTTGACATCTGACGTCTCTGATGTATCCTTGATGTATCCCTGATAGCGCACACACATCACATCTAAAAGGAGACATCTGGATGACGTATTTTTTACAGTGTTTGCTCATCTGCAATACGTCTATAGGACAGATGTCAAATAGACATCTATTAGATGTCTTTAAGATGTTTATAATTTAGAGTGTATGTAAAACTGACATCTTACAGACATCTGTCCGATGTATTTGTGGAAATGCATAGGTATTTCAGATAAAGCTTAGTGCATAGTGTTCTTACAGTGTAAAGATTGCATTTGTTAATCATTTCAAACTAAGAAACTCACAGGCTGAATTTTTTAAACAGGTTGAAGGTTGGGGGAGATTTCCTCCTTTTGGTGTATCTCGTCAGCCGCCAAGGAAGGGAAAAAAAATCAGGCAAGACGTCATAGACTTTCACTGTCTCCTCTGTGCGGACCTTAATCTTTCTGATCTGCCAATCTATTGCTCTGCTAGAAATGCTCTGAAAACTTTCAGGAAGTCTGCCCAAACCCATCTGGATCTTGCAGAGGAAGCTGACAATTCTTCTTCAGATGAACTATACTCTTTCAGCTTATCTCTTCAAAATATGCCAGAGCCATTAATCAACAAATTGCTGTCTGGAGATGAAGAGTGTAAACAAAACAAATCATCATCAGTCTGCCATTACCATACAGAACCGTGTCAAATCCTGAAGGAAAATAGAGCTGCTCTTAGCATCAGAAGCTTTAGCGTGTTGCCGCCTGTCAAAGAGTCCAGAAACCTGAGGAACTACAGTCTTTTTAAAAGAGTGGGGCCAGCAGAGGCCATGATGCCCGATGCCACCAGTGCCGTTACTGCTGATGAAAGATTGAGCATTGATTGTGACACAGGAAGTGTCTTTAAGACCGTCACAGACTTTATCCCAGAAGAGAATGGCTATAGGTTAAAGGGATCTCCCAGCACAAAGCATTGGCTGTCCCAGGACAGCAATCACCTGCCATCTATTTTTAATGTAACGTTTCAAAATAAGTATGGTTTGCCCTCCAGCACTGTGTCAAATACATTACCCCAATCTTCCTACCCCCTAGGAAGAAACCTCAGGCAGGAAGAATTGACAAGGCCTTCCACCAGGAACAACACCAGTTATAGATTACATTCTGGCCACAAAACAAGAGATTTGAAAAGACCTGAAGCTCATCGACTAATGCTGATTGGAACAAGAGTTCACATGCCTATGTGAATAATATCTTTGATCTTTAAACTCTTTGTATATTGTTGCATCATACTGTTTAGAGTTAAATGTCATGATTCTGTTTGAGACTCGGAACGAAAACCTCTCACTCTGGTCTACTTGAAAATGTGCTACATTAAGATGAATACACAACATACTGAGATAAAGAGAAGTTTGATCGTTTGAGACTGCAGGATCCAATTACTCAGAACCATGCTATTTTACTACAGTGTTCAAACTAGCTAAAACCTGTCCAATATTCACTAAAAATGAACCTGATTAACAGCTGAATTCACATGTGCAGACTATCCTTTACAAATATACAACTGAATAGGAAGATCATAAAAGATGATCGAATATGTAACCTTCAATGATTGATATTTTCAGATTCACTTCAAAGTATTATTTGATTCCATTAAATTTATCACAACTAGGGAATGTTCTACAAAGCTGTGTCCAGCTGAATGTGCCAAAAATAACCTGATTTATAACACAGTCACTTGCAGACACTAATATTTGCTCCGGACAATAACAGAATAGAAGAAAAAAAAACATTATTGTATTAGCATAATATAACAGCAGGACTTTGCCTGATTTAATTAATGGTCAAACAGTTATTTTTTGCAGTTTATTTTCCAGTTTCATGTGCATCAGCATAGGCTAAACAACAGAACATAGCCAAATTATACACATAACCAGCCTCTAAAGAACAAAAATAATCATAATTTTCTCATTAATATACCTAATTATAAATTATGTCCTATATTAAGTTAAATTAGACATGTTGAAAAACAAAAAGCAACACAAAAGTTATTCTTGGCACAAAAATATGCATGCACTCTTTACAGAGAAACACATGAGCTTAGCTCTTTCAAGTTTTCTATAGCAATAATTTTCACTATGACATCATCATTGCCTACACAAAAGTAACATATATTCAGTTGCAGTATTTATTCCAAGATCTAAACAGCATTTTAATTAACATAGCGGCTGAGTTCCTAGTGTTTGGCATAAAAATACTAAAGCTCTTTTGCAGTTACAATGTTGAGAAGCAGCCAATGTGACGTCATAAAGGGAACAGACGCTGAGTCACTTACATTCTACTTGAGGAACTATATACATAAAATACAGGAGTACAAATAAATGGGACATTTCCATAATTCATAATATATATACACACACAAACACACAGAGACATACTGAATGAAAATGAAAATAAAGCTATGGTTGGCTTTCATATTTAGTGTAGTAAGGCCAATGAGTAGTGAATTTTGCATCACACTTAGAGATGAAACATTCGTAAGAACCAAAAAAAGACAAACAAAAAACTAAATAGAAAAAAACACAGAAAAGAACATCAATTCTACATCTCCTCCATTAAGCAGCACTGTGATTTCATGATCTCAATCAAAAGCATATAAACACTTAAATTAAGGCATCAACAAAAGGTTTATAATACCATATATGTGTAAACTGTTACTTGAAATCGTAAGGAGGGATGAACATATTCCATCAAAACTGATACTTGCTTTCAAAAGAAATATTAAAGGTTTTGTTTTACAGTAAACATTTGCAATTTGCTTATTTGAATCTACTCACAGTACAGAATGCAAATCACAGTAAACAAGAGCAAATCCCCACCTCCGCTTTAGAAGGAAATGTGACATCTGAAACATGCATAAGATTCAAATTTCACTGATGTAGGATGTAACGATTAAATTATTATGCCATAACAGTCAGCGAGAAATATTTGCATGAATTCTGTCATGAATCAAGACCTAGATATACTCACAGTGGCTATTAGATGAGACTAAAGCATTGCACTAATAAATATAACACAAGTTTGTTTATACCACAAAGCAAACAAGGTTAAAAAAATACCATGTACAAAGACAATAAGACTCAAGACATCTAAACAATATCAGACTGTAATACAACACATTTTAGTTGTGGAATGAATGTTTATCATATCTGTCTGACTTCTGAGTAACATCAGTACCAACTTATTACACATCCCCACAAGAGACTTTGACCTGACCTACTGCAACAAATGAAATACTTTTAGGACTAACAAATTAAAAGTGACATGATAAAGTGCTGCGAAGATATATTTACACATCCTTAGACATGGGCAGATATGCAATACCTTATTGTGGAGACCGTTTTTAAGTTCTGCCAGCCTTGCTAAGGGAAATCCTAGGAATGACTCCATTATGTGACCTAAATCAACCAAATCACCTTTGATGGAGCTTTCAGCTTTTAGTTTTCCCATTGTGTCGAAATAGTGAGAGGAGCTCCTCACACGTTTGGGTTTCCACTGAGCTGAAGTGAGACTCCATGTTCCAGGCCAAGTCTGCTGAAAGGAAGTCGTCCACTGCTGTTTGGGTCTCATTGCTAGTGTGAAAGAGTTGGCCGAGACTCTGAAAGGAACTGGAGATGGTCTGGGTTTCAGCACTGCTGAGCCTCACCTGCCCATCATGGGAGCAAGGCAGTGAAAGTGGAGCAGGTCGGATGTCCGTCTGTGTTTCTGTGTCTGAGGACTCCGTGCTCATGCTGAAACTAGACTGTCTGAGGATACTGCCAAGGGGCATGTGTCCACTCGTGTCTAGCAAGAAGTTGAGGTCTGTCTGGGTTTGAGTGTCAAACATCTCAAGTTCCAGATCACTTGGTTGCACCCTTGTTCCAACATCACTGTTGTGCCCATTGCCAAGGTTTTCGAAGAGCAGGAAGTCAGTCTGTGTCTCAATGTCTAGGAGTTCCAAAGTTGTCTCTGTGTTCAGACTGTTCAAACCACTTTCTTCTGTCTGAGTCTGAATGTGTGTCGCATTAAGGAACTCTTCAAAGTCAAAGTCAATACCAGTGTGATGCGGTTCATGCGTAGCAACTAAACCTGAAGCACAGCTCGAAGCAGCTCCAGCCATGCTGTCAGAAAGTATATTCTCAAGGTCACGGAAAAGTATCATGGTCTGAGTCTGGTTGTCTGCTACTGTGTTTTGGTGCAAAATGTCAGTCTGGGCTCCAAAACACATGGATGCAGACGTCTTGTCCTCAAAAAGCCCAGCTCCAGTGCTGGTCAGAGGATCTTCTAAACCACTGGTTCTGAAATGTGCATCAGCAGCTGCAGTCTGAGTGGAGACACTGAGAGTATCAGTATCAAAAAGATTTGTGCACATTGCTTGGTCCATCTGGCTTTCATCCACAGGGGCTGCAGAACAGCTTGTTTGCGTTTCTCGGGTCACATTAAAGGAAGAGAAACTGAAAACATCTGTCTGTGCTCCAATGGAAAATGTGGCTTTGATTCGTGAGGGTAGCGTCTGGGTTTGCACATTAACAGGCAGCTGAATCTGAGCGCTAACGCTGATGTCTGTCTGAGAGCAAGAGGACACCGAGGCCTCACAGCAAGGGGAAACAGTCAGTGGTCCAGCATCCATTCCTTTGTTGAGGTATGATATGTCAGTTTGAATGTTTGTTGAAGTGCTTTTGTTTCTGGATCCAAGATCCACTAGATCTCCCACAGAGGCTTGACTCTCAAGATTGACCTGTACTCCTGTGCTAATTGTTTCTGGGCCCGATGTATGTACAGGAAAGGCCTCTTTCAAAGTCTTATTGTTCGCATCAGGCACCACTGTGCCGACCGACGGTGACAAAATATGCACAGTGCTTACGGACCCTTGTGCATCCACAGACAAGACCAGTGACCTCAAGGCACTACTTTCTGCAGAGGGTAGGAGAAGAGGCAGGTGGGTGAACTGCATAATAGGAACATTGACTAGGGCCACTTTGGGCTTTGGGAGAAGGAGCTTCTGGGCATTTCTAGGGTGGTTTGTGTTGTTTTGTGCTGTGTCTGATGCTCCAGAGACTAGTATGGTAGGGACTACTCCTTCACTGACCTTTTTCTTACAGTCTGGAATTTCATTTATTAGTTCATCAGGCATACAATTTGTTGCACTGCTTGACAATCTTTCCATTTTCCTCTTCTTCACTGGTGGATACCTATAAGACAGACATTGCATTTTAAGTATGATAAACAACCCTGGGATATACACTGATCAGGCATAACATTATGACCACCTTCATAATATTGTGTTGGTCCCCCTTTTGCTGCCAAAACAGCCCTGCCCTGTCGAGGCATGGACTCCACTAGACCCCTGAAGGTGTGCTGTGGTATCTGGCACCAAAATGTTAGCAGCAGCTCCATTAAGTCCTGTAAGTTGCGAGGTGGGGCCTCCATGGATCGGACTTGTTTGTTCAGCACATTCCACAGATGCTCGATTGGATTGAGATCTGGGGAATTTGGAGGCCAAGTCAACACCTGAAACTCACTGTGCTCCTCAAACCATTCCTAAACCATTTTTGCTTTGTGGCAGGATGCATTATCCTGCCTAAAGAGGCCATGACCACCAGCGAATACCGTTTTCATGAAAGGGTGTACATGGTCTGCAACAATGCTTAGGTAGGTGGTACGTCCACATGGATGGCAGGACCCAAGGTTTCCCAGCAGAGCATTGCCCAAAACATCACACCTCCTCCGCAGGCTTGCCTTCTTCCCATAGTGCATTCTAGTGCCATGCGTTCCCCAGGTAAGCAAAGTACATGCACCTGGCCATCCACGTGATGTAAAAGAAAACTTGATTCATAAGACCAGGCCACCTTCTTTCATTGCTCTGTGATCCAGTTCTGATGCTCACGTGCCCACTGTTGCCGCTTTCGGCAGTGGACGGGGTCAGCATGGGCACCCTGACTGGTCTGCGTCTATGCAGCCCCATACGTGACAAACTGTGATGCACTGTGTATTCTGACACCTTTCCATCAGAACCAGGATTAAGATTTTGAGCAATTTAAGCTACAGCAGCTCGTCTGTTGGATCGGACCACACAGGCCAGCTTTTGCTCCCCACGTGCATCAATGAGCCTTGGCTGCCCATGACCCTATCACCGGTTTACCACTGTTCCTTCTGACCACTGCAGACTGGGAACAATCCACAAGAGCTACAGTTTTGGTGATGCTCTAACCCGGTCCGTCTAGCCATCACAATTTGGCCCTTGCCAAACTCACTAAATCCCTACACTTGGCCATTTTTCCTGCTTCTAACACATCAACTTTGAGGACAAAATTTTCACTTGCTGCCTAATATATGCCATGATGAAGAGATAATCAGTGCTATTCACTTCACCTGTCACCTGTCATAATGTTATGCCTGATAGGTGTAAGTTAGCAATGAAAGTTACAGTGGCTGTCCTGAGAGAAGATATTAGTGTTATGATTTATACAAGCCAAGGTAGAAACCATACCATGCCCGTTTTTACATTTTCCCATTACAAAATATACAACCAAATAAAATGAGTACCTGTGCTCTTTGGGAACCTCGTGGCCTGTTCTGTAGATATGAGACAGCAGTGCTGCTCTACTGGCATAAGGACAACCACATGTGCAGCTGTATGTCCTCCCACAATCCTCAGCATGTCTCCGCAAGTCCCACTCAGTGCTGTAGCCATTACTGCACTTCAAACACTTGTGCTTCTTTTCTGCATGCATCTTCATAAAGTGCTACACATAAGTAAGATTAGGAAACATGTTAGTCAGCTGTTTTCCTAGCAGGACAAATTATATATTAAGTTCTAGAAAAGAATAAAAAATGAATTTGTGTCAGTCTGACAAAAGGAACAGTAAATTACCATCACAGAAGAATATCAAACTCCAGACAAACAACAATGGCAAGTACCTGTTTAACAAGTGAAAACTGAGAAAAGGGTCTGTTTGGTCCTCTTGGGCAGCCTTCTATTGGGCAACAGTACAGCTTTTGTGATTCCTTAATGTCCTTTCGGATTGTAGGGTTGACCAGACCCTCCTGAAATCAAAACAAACACAGTGAGAAACAACTTTAAAAGATGACAAAGAAGCAACAAATATACTGCTTTGTGTGTAAGTAGCAAAAACACCTTAGTTTGGTCTGTAACCTTTATTCCCTGAATACAGAATGAGATGCTACGTAAGTAGCAGATGCTATGAGAACACCATCCAGGTGGGATTTTCGGAAGCATATATAGAATCACAGTAATTCAATGGCTGATGGTGCAAGACCACCCACTGCCAAACTGCATCACTCCTTAAAGGGACATGTTTGTGCCATCACAGCTTAGATTTTCTTATCAAGCAGACCATACTGAAAACAGAGTAGAATGGCAAGCAACGCAGCATCTTGTTCCCAACATCTGAGACATCTGAGACATTCTCTTCCACTGGGAACACACTATGGGAATAGGAGATACACACTTTTAAAAAGCCATCCCATTGACCCTGAAGACAATAATCCACTCAGTATGGGTCACCAAATACGATGAAATCCAAAGCACGGACAAACAAACAGAGAAATAACCACAGGCAGAGAAATTGTGTTCCTAAAGAAGAAAAGACTGAGTTCTGAATGCATTAGCACATAATTTTAAGGCATTAGTGACATGATGCTTTGGATGGTTAGTGTTACCACCATTTCATTTTCATCAAATTTTGGTCTGTACACTACCAGTCAAAAGATTCTGGACATTAAGATTTTTAATGTTTTTTTTTTAATGTAGAAGTCTCACCTGCTCACCAAGCTTGCATTTGTTTGATCCAACAAATTGTGAAATATTTTTCTTACTTAATATAACTGCTTTCTATTTGAATATATTTTAAAATGTTATTTATTCCTGTGATCAAAGCCAAATTTTCAGCATCATTACTCCAGTCTTCAGTGTCACATGATCCTTCAGAAATCATTCTAATATGCTGATTTACTGATCAAGAAACTTTTTTTATTATTATTATCAATATTTAAAACATCTGAGTACTTTTTTCATGATTCTTTGATGAATAGTAAGATCCAAAGATCAGCGTTTATCTGAAATAAAAGGCTTTTGTAACATTATACACTATACCATTCAAAGGTTTGGAGTCAGTATATTTTTTTTAATCTAATTCATA
>JAHKKF010518939.1:12295-28952 GCA_019740295.1 Labeo calbasu | reverse complement strand
GAGATTGAGCCCACAGCATCCCCGAACAGGCCGAGTGGGGAAATGGGCGCGTCTAACACCTGAGCCTTCTCCAACTCCCTCATGTCAGTCAACGTCAGCCACAGATGCCTCTGCAACGTGACGAGACTGCCCATACAGCGGCCCTGGGCCGTCTTCTTCGTGGCCCTGAGCTCCAAGTCAGGGGCCGAGCACAGCTTTTTGAAGGCAGCAGAGTCCGGCCCCTCCTCGTCCAGCGTCTGCAGCATTTTGGCTTGGAAAGCCTGCAGAACGGCCATAGTGTGGATCGCGGATGCTGCTTGGCCGGCTGCCATGTAAGCCTTATCTGCGATGTGGCTCGTGGTGCGGCACGGCTTCGATGGAAGCGATGGCGCAGATTTCCACCCACGTGCGGACGGACAAAGGTGTGCTGCAACCGCTTCTTCGACGGGCGGCGGCTTAGTATAACCCCAGCGGTCGGCTCTGTCGACAGATGAGAGCATACGTGATCCCGCGGCTTGGGCTCGGGCCGAATAGGGGGAGCGCCAAGACCACGAGATCTCCTCATGCACCTCAGGAAAAATGGGAGTGGGTCTCTGGGGGGCGGCAACCTGGCGGCCCGACTGCAGATACCGCATGTCCAACCTGTTCCTGGTTGGTTGCTCAGGGGGCGACCAATCAAGACCCAAATCCTGTACAGCCTCAGACAGGATCTTCACCAGCTCCTCGTCAATCGGGGCCGGGGGCTCGCGCACCTCACTGTGGGAAGCCTCCGACTCCGGGCAGGCGGACCAGTCACCTGAACCAGAGGCTGCAGTAGACATGGTGTCGTCGTCGTCATCCAGGACGTCCTCTGCAGCACCAAACGAGACCAGATCCCGCGCGTCATCCGAGGGGCAGAGGCTGGTCTTCGTGAATGAAACAGGTGGCTATTTCGAGTGATGGGCATGCAGGAACTGAGTCGACATGCATTCATCAGAAGGGCCTTCTGCACGTGGCTGCCTTCCCTCCCGTGGCTCGACGGCGACGGGGGGCGGATGCAATGGATTGGCCGGCACGCAGTCTAGGACTACAAAAACCCTGGCCCGGAGGGTTTTGACTGTCATTTCTTCACAGAAAGGACAGTCAGGCCCATCCGCGTGGCCTCTGCGTGGGCTCGGCCCAGACAGAAGACACACGCGTGTCTCAACAGGGCCCCCGCATGCACAGCACTCCTTAATCGGCATCTCGTTGTCTTCTTGCCGGATCGCCAAAGGGGAACTTGAGGCAAACGGCGTCCTCTTAGGGCGTTGTCAACGGCGAGAAGAGTTAACGGCGGTGAGTAGAAGTCTTCGATGTTAATGACGCTCAGCCCGACATGTATATAGTGGGTGGCTCCACCCCTAGATCGAGCGATGCAATCAGGCTTCAGTATTTGGGAGGAGGAAGATAACCCCAAGCGTATGCTAACGCAGTGTCGAGAGACCGAACTTGTTAGGGAACTTTTACTGCTATTTAGGAGAACTTTTAGTGGTAAGATAAAATGTTTTGTGAATATGGGCCCAGGTCTATACCTTGTTCTTTTATAAAAAAACAACAACGAAATAGCCTTATGTTATTTATCTTATTTTACACAACGGCATGTCATTTGTGTTTCTAACGTTACGTGGTCACTTGTCTACAATTTCTCCTCCGCTAAAACGCGGACGGGAATGCGGAGTCCATTTCGTAAAAACGGAATTTACTCGGGAGCGCGGGATGCCGCAGAATTCGTCAATTTTTGGTTTAATAAATCAAAAGTAGGTCTCTCACTTAATTCGAATCGCGATATGGACTAGTGTCTGAATATTAAAACGCAACAAGACGGTGTAAATATGAATCCTCCATGTTCCGCTTGGCTCTGTATGAATGAATGGCGGAGACTCTGCTCTGTTTAGTACACAAATAGTGAAGCACACATGACGCTTACGGTTATTTTCGGCCTCTGCGTCTCATTATATGACGACATAAACACATGAACTTAATTTCCAGAACTGCTATTAGTCACTTCATTTAAATTTTACCGTTTCATTTGAGAAAATTAGCATCATAACCTAGTGTATACACACAAAAACTAACCGGCAACCTGTCAAAATAAAAGTACGGTTTAACATGTAACAGAAATGTATTAGTCTCGTATTACTTTTGTACAGTGTAATGTAGGTGTTTAAATATTCCTATTTCTGGCAAATTTAATTAATCAATTAAATGCAGAAATTATAACAATAACAGAAATAACAGAAAAACTGTTTGTTTGGCAACAAATAAAAAGGTTTAATTTTCATTTCATTAAAAATAAATAAATATTTAATGCCTGTATTTGAATATCAGAAAAATTAAAACGCACAAGAATTTCTGAAAAAAAAAAATAAAAAAAGAAAAGAAAATGATTGTAGGGCCCTATTGTTCAAAATGTTGAAATTGAGACTTTTCGATTTATTTTTACACTGAAATAAATATTTTTGTTATTACACAGAGAGTAATATACCAAAAAAAGTAAACCTATTAACCTAACAAATATAAACAATATAACAAATATAAAGTTCAAAAAAGTATTTGTTCGTTCAAAAATGATTTTATTATTATTTTATTACAAATGAAAAGATTCTTTAGGAAAAAAACAGCAGACGGGCTGAATGAACGCAAATTCAGTCTCTGCCAGCAGGCGCTTATGGAATAATGATACAGCGTTTCCTTAGTTACCAATGTAAACAAAGCAGCGCCGTGCTTATGAACACACAACTTTAAATGCGTTATACAGAGGCAAATAAAAAGAAAACGCCATGCAAACATTTCTTAAAACAGTCAGTTCATCTCAGAGATATATTCATATAAACACCGTTTCAATAAGGATAATATTTTCAGTATTTTGCTCTGGTTGCTACAGTAGTTTTTCCTCTTTGCGTTCGTCTTCAGCCTCTCTGGCCTCTGTTAACGGATGTTTAAAGAGGTTGTAATTTTCCACACACGACATTTTGAAAAATGATTGCGTGCAGTTCTTTTGCAGGCCCGGAACAGAGATCTGTTAAAATATGTCCGTCTGTTCTCCACTGTATAAATGAAATATAGGATAATCATCGTTAAAGCTACGAAGTTACTCTTCAAGACGGGTATTTTACATACTTTTGAAGGCTATCTGTCCGTTAGAGATGCGTCTTTTTATGATCGCTTGAAATGTTAAATGAACAAGGCTTAAAAACACGTGCAAATGATAAACTTTAGTGCCGACATGGCAGTGGCCCGATCGTGCCAACGACAGATTCGTCAACTGTCCCGAGTGTCTTTCACACTGGGTCCAGGCCACCGGGCCATTATTATTTTTAATCCCATTTTTTTCCATGAGCTTTATCTTCTTAAGATACAGCTTTTGATTGTACATGGCTGTGTTTTAAGTGTTTTTAGTTTCTCCTCAGCAGACGCCTGAGATGCACAGCTCTCGGTGGCACTCGAGCAGCACGCCGGTTCTCCGCTTTTCAACTGTGCTTCAGATGAACATTCAGATATTAATAATTTATTATGTATTTTAATATAAATGCGAGCTCTTTCCGCTGAATTCCATTGCCTTCTGAATGCCTACAAACACAAACACAGGGAGACTCAAGTGATGGAGCAAGGATGTTGCTATGTAAATCTGCTTTGTTTAGCTATTACATTAGTTTGTCCATTTAAATGGGGTTAGCAAATCCTAGAGCAATAGGTTGAATGTAGATTCAAAGTATTTGTTTGTAGTGTCAGTGATGCCAGTATGCTGAATGTGATCTGGTTTGAGTGTGCTGAAAAGACTGGTGTCTGTTCAAGTGAATAGGTCAAAGCCTCGAGACGATTTCTGCTAAGCTGTTCTTCTGTTTCCATATTTCGTTCCTTTTTTCCTCTAGATTTTGATCTGCTAATCGCTTTTCCCTCTCATCTAAATGGGCTTCTCCACTCCACGAGTTGCAGTTCATCCCGAGGGGTTTCTGGTTTTGTGTGGCTCTCTTGGTCTCCTGGTCCAAAAAAGCTGCAGGGTCATTCCGTGTCAAATTTCAAAAATTTCCCCGGCTCAAATGTATGATTTTGCTAATATTTTTTTCTGAAAAAAGATACATGCGTATAGTGATGAAAGCCAAAATATTAAATGTTATTGTTGAATATTTACTGAGTAATCCACTATATCGTAGCGGAAGGTCAAAATGGCAGTTTATACCTGAAATTCACAGTCAAGTTACAGGGGGGTAAAATGACTTCAGAAAGATGGCAGCATCATCATGTTATGTTTTTCCACAGTGATTGATCATTCTATTAGTGAAATCTGTTGACTTTAGCAATCTTTGTTGCATTTTGTGGCAATGGGGACCATTCAAAAATGGGGAAATGGCACTTTTTAAGTTTTTCTCCAAAGTTTGCATGTCTGTAACTCAAGAAGTATTAAAGATAACTTAATGCTATTTTAGATATTGGGTCTTAACAAACTTTCCTTTTGGCATCTTCATTTTTAAGACCCAATGAGATTCAATTGTATCTTGTTTCCCCTCTATCAAAACAATTGTATAGAACATACCTGTTTGAGTCTGATAAATATTCTTTTTCCGAAATGTGTGTGCCTGTAACTCAAGAAGTATTGAAGTTATCTTAATGTAATTTTAGGTTCTGCTGCTTAGGAAACTTTTCTTCTGGAATCTTCATTTTTAAGGCCCTGTATGGCTCAATCCCAGAGATATGGAGATCTCAGTGCAGCTCCAAATTTAGTATCTTATGCATTTTCAATGGTCAAAAAACAAATGTTGTTTTGTATTTATCTGGTCATTGCTATTTACAATGCAAATATGCAAATAATAACATCAGTCCAGGGATTAGGATTGTACAGCGAGACGCGTCAGAATGCGAATGAGCGGGATTAATTTTTAACTCTAGGTAAAGTATTAACACTGTAAAATGTAAAATATGATTACCCAGGATTCCATTTTCCTAGGGTTCAGGTTAACCCAATGTTAATTAATTATTTATAATTATTATTAAGTGTCAGAGACGTGAAATGTTTGAGGTACTATCAGTGATTCTGCCAAATGTGCCCTTTAGCAGTGGATACTTCCTAATCTATGACTATGCTTCATATTTTACATATTTTAATAAAACGAACAAGAAATTCTAATAATGAATCCAGGTGAGGTGAATCTTGGTTTATTGATGTGAATGCAATTGGTGGCAAAAGCAGCCACACTTCCCTATGAGGCGTTGGATTTGTTTGGCAGTTTCAGAAGCTGTTAAAATGAACAAAATCCCTTCTTCCAAATATTTGAATCAGTTTCATGTATATAGAATCTTAGGAATAGACTACAGAAAGCAAGGTAATGTGCCTTTACTTGACCATTTCAGTGCACTTTTAGCGCTCAGACAGGTACGTTCTGTACAGTTGTTTTGATAGAGAGAAACGAGATACAATTCTAATTTCAACATTATTTCTTCTTCAGACATTGTTCTTTAAATAAAGTAAGCATCAGCTGCATACAAAGTGACCAACATTTGGTTTTTGACCACTGAAATGGGTAATATTCAACAATCTGGACGTGGAGCCTCATTGGGATCCTCATATTTCTGGGACTGAATGATGTTGGGCCTTGAAAATTCCAAAAGAAAAGTGTAGTAACAACTGGAGTCTAAAATCACATGGCAGTATCTTTATTACTTCCTGAGTTATAGGCACGTGAACCTTGGTAAAAGAATATTTGTGGCACTCAGACAGGATGTACAATGCAGTTGTCTTGCCAAAAAAAACACCGAGATACATCTCCAATTTTAAGATTATTCGTTCTTCAGATCTTCCTCTTTAAAAGAAAAGAAGCATCATATTTTTTCAAACTGACCCACATTTGGTTTTGGCCACTGAAAGAGTGTACATTTGATTGATTTACTCCTGCAGCCATATCGAATTTTCAACATCTCTGGAACCGAATCTCATAGGGTTTGTTAAGACCCAACATCTAAAAGGGCATTAAGATATCTTTACTACTTCTTGAGATACAGGCATGAAAACTTTGGAGAAGATAAAGTGCCCCATTTTTGAATGGTCACCATTGGTACATAATGCAACAAAGATTGCCAAAGTCAACAGATTTTACTAACAGAGCTACCAATCTCTGTGTAAAAATAAGATAATGATGCCACCCCCTTTCTGAAGTCATTTTTACCCCCCCTGTAACTTGACTCTGAATCTAAGGTTGAAATTGCCATTTTGACCCCCCTCTACAAAACAGTGGATTACTCCGTACATATTCATCCATGAAATGTAATGTTTTGGCTTTCATCACTATACATGTGTATCTTTCATCAGAAAAAAATATTAGCAAAATCAAAAATTTGAGCCGGGGACCTCTGGTGGAGCTGTCATGGAATGACCCGGCCCACATTCACACCTGCACACACCCCAGACGTGATATCTTATGCCCTGCAGCTCCGATGGAGTGCTTTGCCTGTGCTAACAGCTCCTAAACCTTCAGTCACACATGGATCATACATGTTTGCCGTGGTTCCACAGCCGCTCTTGGTTAAGGTATTAACACTTTGCTAATGAAACAGGATTTTTGGGCGTTAGCGACTGGGTCTTTGTGAGATTTCTGACATGGTCTCGCTGCCATGTTATAAAGCACGGGTGTTCCGTCCTCCTCCTGGAGATCAGAGCTCAGCTCCAGCCCTGATGAAGATCTTCAGGAGCGCTTGATAATTACAGACAGCTGTGTTTGATCAGGGCTGGATCTGAACTAAACGAGGCATCTCTGATTTGTTTTGTGAAATCAGACTTGGGTTAATTGGATGTCCACCTCTCACGTTATGGTGGTCCCATTGATCGCTATGGCTTTACTCTTCTGTTGCCCGTGCCAGCTTTGTCGTGGCGGTGTAGTCGCCGATACTCAGTGTGTGCTTCTCTTGTTCTGGGATTATCCAAAGTAAAGAAAGGTCTGAAGTCATAAGCCACCGTTCACTGGGCTTTATTCTTCTCAAAATACCCTTATGCCTGCTTTTCCTGCTTTTTTGTGACTCCTCTGTTCATTTGGAGTGCAGGTTGGATTTTCTCATTCAGCTTCATTCACAGAGTTCAGATACTATTGTGTTTGTAGTTCTTTGGTGTTTGTGGATTCTCTTATCGTGAAATAAACGCAGGGCTGGTATTTGCATGTGATTTGCATAAAGCCCCTGGAGTCTGTTTGAAATGGCAAGAGGCTAAATTCTGTTTATTACCCAGACCTTAACTGGTTTTTAGTTTTGTTGAATTTGCATCTCATTTGCATGGTGGGAACTGGGGGTTAGGTGACCTAAATTGTTTTCATTTTTGAGAGCTAGGAACTATTTTGATTGATTTTGATTTGAAGCGAACAGACGGGCACGGGCGGAACAGAACTGGGATGTTTGTAGACGTGCTGCTATTTCTGTGCGTTTCTTTCTGTAGTGTCATTGCAACAAGTAATCTGTAATCTCCTGTGGCAATGACTGTCGAGAAAATCGAGACTATACTGTGTCACGCGGAGTTGAAATCAAGTGCAGGGAAGGCACGTAGCGAGACTATTAGAGTGAGACGGAGCAACTGGACCCTAAACTCATGGAGCTGAGAGCGGCGCAGGGGCCAGTGAGGACCTTTGGCCCCGTCTGCTGTAAGGCCGTCTTGTGCTGTCTGTGTTTTCCAGTGTGTATGGCTGAAAGAGTCACTCAGTAAAACTGACGGGTGTTTGTCAGTGTGTTCGGCCCTGTACAGACCCGCTGAAAGATCAAGCTCGGGACATCCGAGAGCCGGCGGTCTGGGAGCCGCGTGCCTTTCTATCTGTATGTTTCCTTCTGTTTCTCTTTCTCTGCCCTGGAGACTCTAGTCACTGCAGGAGTTCAAAAGCAGCCGTGCTCCTGCTCTTTCGTACCTGCGGCAGGCGAGGGCTCTGAGCGGGACGCACGAGGGAGGGTCGAGTGGAAGGTCTCGACTGTGGTAGAGCTGCAAGTTTAAATCTCAATGCTTTTGAAAAGATCTCCTTCATGTTACGTGGATGGGGCGAGACCCTGCGAGTCTCTGTCCCCCGTCTCGGCCCAGGGGGACGGGAGCTAGACTTCACCTAGGGTCCTGTGCCTGCTAGCGCTTGGATTCTGATGTCTGCTGTCTTCACCACTTTCTTTTTTGTTGACGTTGTGTTGTGTTTCCAGTTCCGTGACAGCCGACAAGGCTGATCGGTCAAATCCTGCTAAAGTTGTTGCAGAATAGCAACGCAAAAGTCTGCGCACCAAATCGATTGAAATGTTCGGCTGTAAGTCCAAAGTAAAAACTCGTTTGACCCGCTGATTTAAACTCTTGTACTCTGACCCAGTTTTGAGCCGCTACGGGCAACGATGCTCTCAGACAGGTCCTCCTCCTGTGACAGATGAGCCCATATCGCACCTGCTGGTAATATTATCACCCATAGGGAAAGAGATTCCTTCCACTTTGTCAAAGCCGCAATTTTGTGCCGTCGGTAAGCTGGACGTCGGAGAGCGTGCTGAGAACGGAGCGGTCTGTAGGGGCGCGTGATTTACTGGTGTCTGAGACTCTTCTTGCACAGGCCTGATGATTTCTGTCTTATTAATAAAATCATCTTTCTGCTCTCCAATAGACCCATGAGGAACAAAGCAGGGCTTTTTCAAAGCTTCAGGGTACAGTGAGCGAATGTGCTGATAGAACCTGTTTTGGTTAAGCAGGATGAAGATTCATTTTGCTCAGCCAGAGCTTCGCTCAGAAGGGATTTGCCATCAACAGATCGCGTCATTTACTTGCCCTCATGATGTTACAAACCCTGGTGACTGTTCTCTGTGGAGCACAACATATTCTGGTCAGTCTTTTCACAGTAATAAAAATGAATAAAGACTGGAGCTTTTGTGAGAAACAGACCAAATGTGAGTAGCTTTGATTTGTGTACGATTAGTTATTTTCATAGAGGTTCAAAATTTAGTCAATTTAAAGGGCACCTATTATACCCCTTTATGGCTCTCCTGAATGTGCCCGTGAAGTTTCAGATCCAAATACAATGCAGATCGTTTATAACGTGTTGAAAAGTGTCATATATGGGGCGGGTCTAAAAAGTGCTGTTTCAGGGCCGTGTTCCCTTACGTGAAAATGAGCTGCAACTTCCCTCCCAACTCCAGAAGGGGGCCGAGCCTGGACGTCTCTGTTTTGCATATGGCAAGAAACAGAGGAGAAGCAACATGAGCGAGCGTGAGAGGACACGTATTTTTACTGAACTTAAATGGAACAAATGCACGATTTCTTACCAAGAGTTGCTGATCAACGAATCAAAGCGTGCTATCGGTGATCGCGTGCAGTTGCTGACGATCGTGAACGCGTGCAGTCGCTTTATGTGCGCCGTTTTCCCACCCCTCTCGAACCGATCGCAGTTTCATTCGGTTTGAGTATTTATTTCCGATTCTGGTGTTTATATGGAGCATTTCATTCAGACTGGCTCCATGTAAACGCACCTACTGAGTACCAATGAATAGAATATAACTGCAGTAGGCTGTCAGATGATATTAGAAAACGCTTAGCTTCACATTTTCCTAGTTAAATCCAATAAATGTATAAATAGTCAGTGAACAAGATAAACTCTGTACCTTACTGTTTTTCTTATATTCGTCAAGTAATCCATGAAAACTATAGAAAAATATCAATGAACTTTACAAAAAATCTAATCTAATCTAAACAAACTTTTGTAAAACCAAAACTCCTAAAAAGCCTAAATAGACATTTACAGCAGAAACACTAACATCTTTGAATGTTTCATGAAACGGAGCGAGGGTTTTCCCGACTGGACGCTGGTTTCGACAGCCGATCGCACGCAGACGAAATGGCTGAGGATATGGTGATACACACCTGTCAGTCAATAGTGGTGGGCGGGGCTACCGAAACATGACATCATGTTGCAGACAGGCTCCAAAGTGCTTGTTTTTGAGCCTGGTTTGATTTTATGAAGATTAAAAAAAGGCTTTTTATCATTCTAGGCTGGCTGTGTACACAGTTCCAACACACATTTCTGTCCAAATACCTTCTAAAAGTGGAAAAGTGGATAATAATCTTTAATAAATGCAGACATTTCTGTCTGTTCCTTACACAGAGCTCCCATACAATTTCACAAGACTTTTTATAATTTGAGCATATTTTATGTACAATATAATTATTTTCAAAACTGAACACTTCAGTTCCCGATCATTATAATTGCATGGAAAACAGAGACAGACAACATTTTCAAAATGTCTCCTTTTATGTTCCACAGCAAGAAAACAGTCATATAGGATTGGAATAATTTATCCAGTAAATTCTGTTAGAATCACCTCATCCTCATGATGTGAACATCAGAAAGTTCACGCAAACCTGAGGATTGATGGGCTGCTTGTTTGTTTGGATGGCGTCCAGAACGGAAAGTTTAACTCTGGTAATTGACTCTGGCCGCTCTAAACCGAGGGCTTTGCTCTGCCGAGATGATCGAAGACAATGGGGATGCGAGTCCTGACATATGCTAATGGCGCAGTGCTGTCCCACGCTTGGCAGTCCCAACGCCGGTTAAATTGGACAACAGCTGGCGTCTTTATTTAATGCTTGTTCTGTTTGCTGAGCAAACGGACAGGTGTACTTTTTATTCAAATCTCTCCTCTGTGTGAACACGACCTGTCAGCACTTCACAAACAAAAACATAATCATATGCGCAATGGCTTTGAAAGTGCATGTAAATATTTGCAGTAGCTGTTATTGTTCCCTGCCTTCAACAGCAGGTTTGTCACAATGTCAAAGACATGAGAGCGAGAGAGAGAGAATGCTGCGACACTGCTTTTGATCAGAGCACGAAATCATCAGAAACAAGGTTTTGTCTTATGGCAATATCTGGGGTGAGTTTTTGATGCAAAGTTGACATAAGCAAATTGACAAAGCAGTAATTTTAGAGCTCAGACAATAAAAGCTGTGTTGAATGAAGTGTTTCGGTTCACTCAGCACAGCTTTCACAGTTTTTGGCCTGATAATAAGGGACTGATGTGTGTCTGTGAGGGTGAATGCTGTCTTCTGAGATGAGTGCTCTTCATTAAAATTGACAGACGGACGGGACAAAGAGCCGTGATGCCGAACGTGATGGGGGATTTACATCACGTCACTAAAACCCAGATCTCTTGAGCTAAGGCTCAAACTGGAGAGTTTAGGAGGCCTCGACTTTATGGCCTTCACAACTTCAAAGCAGTACTTTGAAAAATATCGATTTTCGAAAACACTGGGGGAAAAACATTAAGGGGAAAGAATCTGATTTTACTTTTGACCATAGTCTAAACATATTCCTATCAGCTAAAACTCCTGAGCGTTAAACCCTCAAGCTTTTATTTTGGGAGAAAACTGCAGCAAGCTTTAACAGATTTACAAACACCTCTGTTTATTGTGGAAATGTTGAAGTGATGCAGCAGCGAGTCCCCGGATGCACGTTAAACTCGTAGCGCATGCAGAGATCTGAGACGCTGGAAACACTGGATCGTGAGCCGCACACGTGAACACGCTTCGGTTTAAAACACAGCGCGGTGGACTGGATGCTGAAAATACACTCAGTGCGGTGTGAGAGAAAGCGCTGCTCGTGTCTGTTTTTCCATGCTGCAGGAAATGTGTATTGAAACCATTCAGAATATTTCAGTGTCGCTTATGCATCAACATTTCTGCTTTTGATAAAACTTTTTCACAATCTCGTATGTGGCTTGTCTCAAACTTCAGTCACCAGCTGCTGAAATGTGTTCAGATCTACTTTTGTTTTCTGGTAGTTGAATTAAAAACTATGACTCTTTGGTTTTTTTTACTTTTTGAATATTTGTGGAAATGCTGATCAGTATTGTTTGGCTAACAAGCTGTTACTTTAAAATCTTAGTTCATTTTGTTTTTAATGTCCGTAGCTATGTCGTATTTCCGTCAATTGGAAAAAATGAAGGGGAAAGAAACGTGTAGCGTGTTGTTGTTGACGACGGCGCCCGCATCATTCACATTCGGGTAATTAGCAGAGAGCACAGAGCAGAACTTGAATTTCGGCGCGGGATTGGGCATTAATAATTATAATCATTTCTGCAGGTTCTGCACTTATAACGCTATGGCAGAATGTAGTATCATTTGCACATGCTTTTGAGACTTGGTTATTTAAACTCACGCGCTCTTATAGATCAATTTCTGTGCGCCCACAGGTCGCGATAAACTAAGGAGAGTGACGGCTTTTTTTTTTTTTTTGTTTTTTTTTTAAAAGATTATTAAGAGACTTTGCAAATGTGATATTGATTTAATACAACAGTTTAACAAACAAGAAGTTAATGTTAAGTGACTTACGTTGTCTGACTATAACACTACTGCCTGATTTTTGCTCTAGTTCATCAACGAAAATGGTTTCAACAGCTGAGCCGCTGCGCATCTCTAAAAGCAAACGCAGCGTTGTTTCATTCATGAAAAGTGCGTGCTTAAACAGCTCTAGTCAACATGAATTTATGAATTTAATTGCACTCATGCCACCTCTAAGTGTCATTAAACGTCTGAAAATGTTCTTACAAGCCACTTTTGTGTTCTTCTGTCACCTCTGTAGTACAAATTACAGTTTTATTAATACTAATTTCATGATTGGTGACTTATTTGTCTCATTCTATCTCTTATTATATTGTTTTAATTAGAATTTTTAAAAAAGCTTATAAACATACTTTTTTTGATTTTGATAAATGTGATGACATGCTTTAATAAAATGAGAAAAACGTCACCACAAAGGTAAAAAGAAAATGACCCTGTAAATCACTCAAATACCCCATCATATTAGAAAGGCTACTTTTTGATGAGTATTTTTAATTATTCATCAGAAGGTTCTCCTAAATGAGGACAAGTGCTCCTAATTACAAGAAGAAAAAAAAAAGCTGCTCTTAAACTGGGTGTGTGACGGGTATGGCTGTGGAATGGGGTTTGGCCGGGAAAAATTGAGTCAAAAGATTTTTTTTTTGCTTTAACCCCTCTAATCTCCTTGAACAAACGTTTGTCGTCGTCACTGCTGCTTAAGGTCTGAAGGCGTTTACTGCGAGTCTGTTTTCACAAAGTCTTTCAGACAGGGACATTGAGGCCTCATTCATGCAAACGGTTGTGACTGAAATCTACATGCAGCGCTTTCAGCAATGTTAACAATCTAACCATTTAAAATAAAGTCTCACTACTTGGGTTGTAAAGCAGACAAGATCCTGTTTTAAGTAAGAGAAGTCCTCAGCGCAGACATGAACAGGGTTTGGACCTGATTTGGCATGTTGAAGGACTCTTGTGCTCTTTCGTCTTGAGTAGTTTTATCCTGTAGTGTGAATTGAAAGGAAATTGGTGCTTTTAGCAGTGATCAGCCGTTTCAGGACGCATGATTCTTTACACAAGCTCCATTGAGACGGGAGCTGGATGTGTTTGTGCACTGACAGCATGAATTTCTGTCATCAGCTTAAAAATCGGAACAAAGCATTTTACCACAGCCCCAAATGGCAGAAGGTTTTGTAAAATGTACATTAAAAAAGTCCTTTTCCCCCGCTCTTTATATTGACACTTGTCTTGACTCTTCCCATGTTTCCCATCTTGAAATTTATGTTGTAGCCCACCATCCAGGTGTAGCTGGTAGATATTAAATATATATTTAAAAAAAATCATTATAATATAAATACATACATATATACATTATTTAATAGAAATGCTTTGTTAATGTGTGAGTGTGTAATTTGTGTACCCTAGTGAAAATTTGTATTTATGTTCTTAATAATAAAATAAAATGTAAAAAAAAAGTAAGTCTTGAATGATGTGTCAATACATGTGCTAATGGATTTGAAGTATACTTATTATGAAATAAATAAATTATAGTTGTTTTTTTTTGTTTTTTTAAACAAGGGTATTTTTACTGCAGGAGCACAAACATTCCTCTGAACACAGTCGCTGTTGTTTACTTTTCCTGTAAAAGTAATGTAACATGTTTTCACGCAGGTATTGTAAATGATTTCATAGCTCATCAGGAGTGTAGTTTCACAAAGAATTTATTTGAAATTTCGACCCCAAAAGCGTATATAGGATCAAGAAAGAAATGAGATGGGTAACCAGACAGAAAGACGCACGCGTGCTTGCGCTAGAGTCGCTGCTGTAGCTTCAGGACGCAGGTTCTTTTTAATTACTCCTTACGGAGACTCAATTAAGTCGTAGCAGGATCAGAGGAGTCGCCTGAATGATCACGCCGTTCAGAGCTACATGAACAGGAGAAAATAGCATGAAACTTGTTTCAGACGAGTGGGAGAATGGAGGATGATGCTGTCAGAGTCAACATTTATTGGTTTAATGACTTAAAACTCTTTAATGACCTCGTTTTAAGCGTCATTGCGCTGTTGAGAAATGGTCATCATGGCTTATTACGGTTTATGGGCCGGAGGATCCTCCGACCGCCTGACCCAGCACTTTTTCGCCACTTAATCCCATATGCCCTGGTGTGATTCTAAAATAAAGAAAAGGCCTGACTGGTTTTAATAGTCTGGCAGTATGAAGCGTTATGGTGCGGGACGTCCTGGAGCTGCTGGCAGATGCAGTTAGTGCAGCGACGCGTGTCTGAAACGCCGCTCCGCTTTTCTCAAGGTCACGGAGGACTCGGGTGATCGGAGACGAGGTCGGCGGCGGAAGTTGGGTCATGATGCGTCTCTGCGATGTAGCGACCCGTTTCTGCCGGCCGTTTAGAGAAACTTCGTCTTAATCTCGGACGCAGGTTTAGCGGTGGAAAAGAGCAAGCTGTGTCTCTGAGAGGGTCCTGGAGGAGATCCGCTGGATCATCCGAGTTTAAACCTGAGAGAGATGTTTGACAGCCGTAATGCAGCATAAAGTAGGTCTGTTTCATAACCTTGTGCTGAACTGTGCTTACATTATAAATGTGTCTTGATGAGCATCAGTTGCAGGGAACATCCAAGACGTGTGTGTGAAAGGGATTTTGAGTGTTGGAGAAACAACGCACATTCGCTCCAGAACACAGATCATCTGCAGCAGGAACAGATCAGGCACAGTAATCTATACAGGGAACTTTGTCAGTCATTAAAGGTGAAAAAGTAACTTCAGTCCAAACTTTAAAAAAATCAGTTGCTACTTCGATTAATTGAGCTGTTGTGCATATTACGAAAATTAATGTAACTCAAAATTGGCAAGCTCCAGAAAGGACATAAAAACAAGTGTGAAATGAATCCTGTGACTTGACTGATATATTCAAAACTTTCTAAAGTGGCACAATCGCTTTGTTTAATGAACATATTGAGATTTTACCGCACAAAGACGAAGGAACTGGTTTTGCGTCTGCGTCGATCAGTGTTTGCATTTGATTTGAGAGTGAATTAAGGTATAAATATCACTCTGTTCGTCATTCAAAATGTTTGCGTCACTTCAGAAGACAGAAAGTTACTGTAATATCGAGATCAGTTTCCCCCAGCCGGTCCTTTTCATCAATCTCTTACTTGTCCACCTTACTTTAATATGCGTGGGAGTCCAGAGCGCGGCTTTATGGGTAACGCCGTCCGGGACCGGCGCATCATATGTGCACATCCCACATGCGTGACTGATTTATGCGAGAGGTTTTCCAGGACAGCCGCAGCACTACATCACGTAAACAAATTGAAATCGTGCACCGGTCGAGTCGAGCTCAGGCGCGGACAAGAAGACACCTGGGGAGCAATAGAGGAAGAAGACTTGCAAATCAAACGGGGGACAAAGAGCATTCATAACACACAACTTTAATCCGATTTTATGATTTGCTGTAAATTATGGCTGATGGCTGCTGTTGGCCTCCTCTTGAATTCATGAATGTTAAGCGAGAAGGCCGACGTGCCGCTCGTGGAGACTCTGATCCGGGCCTCGTCTCTCCTCTGGATGACCTCAGGATTCGGGAGAGCCGACGCTTTTTCACGAATGCTTTTGCTTTAGCTTTAGCGTGCTGTTTTGAACGGTTGCCTTCCTGACAGTATTATTCTGACTTCACCGCATGTTTCAGTCAAACGCAGCTCTGTTGTTCATTCCACAGGCGTGTGGTTTCAGAGCGGTTCGCAGTCATTGGATACTTCACAGTTAGGCCTCTCTCATGTCTCTCTGTGCGTGCGCGTGCGTTTTCTGGTATATATGGTTTATGAGGACACAAATGTGTATAATGACATTGTGTCTTTGGCGTCTAGCAATCTGTTGATATCGTGACAGAGTCTTCGTAGGCATCCGTGATGCTGTGCGGATGTGTTTTGTTCAGTCATCCACTCTTTCTTGCACCTGTGCACGGGCTCGTGTGCTTCTATACATGCTTATGCTCTTAAACACACACACGCACGCTAATGAAATGTGATTGCGGTGTCAGACCGACTCACAGCCGTAATAAGCCACTTGTCCAGGTATGTGTTGTAGTCATTTCATTTAACAGTCACACTTCATATCCAGATTACACGTTTCGATCGTCCTGACAGCAGCTGTGTGTCTATAAAGATGCAGTGCTCTTCTGTTTGGGTCATACTGTTCTCTCCAGAAGTGAAAGACAAAAGGACAATATGCAGCTCACTCTTGGCTCATAAATAACCTGAGCTCTATGTGAGTGTAGCTTCATGTGTGACAGTGGAAACGTGTCCTGTGTCCTTTCACCTCTGAGCTTCTCCTCTTTCAACCCCCCCCCCC
>JAHKKF010518939.1:0-12245 GCA_019740295.1 Labeo calbasu | reverse complement strand
GAAACGTGTCCTGTGTCCTTTCACCTCTGAGCTTCTCCTCTTTCAGCCCCCCCCCCCCCCTCTCTTTTACAGGAAGAAGGGAACGAATAGGTTAATTTAACTCCTTTAAATGAAGTTGTAAGTTTCTCTTTTTCACTTCCAGTTCTTGTGATTTATTGTATTGTCTGAATATCAATATATTCTATGGACTAAAACACGCTGGAGGCTGAGTGCACTTAACCACTTTTTTCTCGTTTACTTAACACAGTTCAGAAGTCCATACAGGGTCACACAGCGCCACCAAAAGCACAACACAACAATTGCAGGATTAACCCAATTCTGAACACAGAATACATAACATAGGGCGTCGTCATGACTAGGGCTGCATGGTAAATCGAAATGAAATCGCAATCGCAATCACGAATCACAAATAAGCAAAAGCTGCGACTGGTATGCGTCTCTTTCAGTGACGCACGGTTCTGCGATCAGTAGTAAATCTCCATCCGAAGGCCAGAGGCCGCTCTCGCACAGAAACCCCAAATACGCCCAAAGAAGACAGTCGGGAAATCACGATCGCTGCAGCTGAATAAACTGAAAATTAAACGGCTTTCATTGGTTCAACGTGGCTAATAAACACACGACCACGACTATTTATGGTTTATCTGAGTTTTTCTTATTATAATTAATGCAATGCCTTTGTCACTGCTTAGAATACTATGAATACAATGCGTGCCTTATTCTGTGTAAGAAGCCACATCATCTCACAGAAGGATTTATTTCAAACACTCATTATGAAGTGAATTTGGAGTAAAAACAAAAAAATTTAATGTGGTATTTTCACGTGCTTTCAGATGTAGCAGCGTTTACTACACAGAGCCGTCGTTCACCGAGAAACTACGCAAACAGCTGTTACAGGGCTCCAGACTGCGACTAAAACGATCACATTTGCAACCAGAAATATTAATGTGCGAGTGAAGTTTTTGCTGAGGTCGCCACTGGCGACTATATAAACTTGCATGTTATGGACTTAAAAAACATAAATCGCGTGTAATGCCTTTTTTCCTGATTGTTTTGTGATCACATCTTTTATGTTAAGTACTAAACTGAGACGATGCGCAAAGTTTTAGTGGAAAAAAGGCTTCCAAACATTCCTCGTCTCTGCCGAACAGCAGCACTGACGCACCTGATGAACGCAGCTCCGGTCGTGCAGCATGAGACAGATCGAAAATGACGGAGACAGGCGAAGTGAAAGTGCGGAAAAGCAGTGTTTGTTTCGTGAACAAACTACAACAGGTAAAGCTGTCAGCTGTGTGGGCATTGATAATACCGTTAACAATTCTTGTCTATAATTGATACCATGGCTTCTTTTTGTAAGATCTAGTCTATATGCTGTGTTCTGTTAATGCGTGGACTTCATATTATTTGTAGTGCACTTGTCGTCCAGTAATCGAAATAAGCTTAGTTACCTTTTAATAAACAAAGTATCAGCTTTAAAATCATGGCAAATTCATAAAGACATTCAAACAGTACGGTTTTAAGGCTCTTAAAACGCGGCAGGTGCGATCGCTTTAGCCCTTCAGTTCAAGCAACAAGTGAACCCATTATATCTTTCTCTTTACTACTGTAATATGAAATGAACATGAATTAATGTCAAAAGTTGGCTATATTATAATAGAGCCTACAGTACAATCTACTGAAATGTCTCATTAAGTGTTTCAAACTGCGAACAACGTGTAAAGCTTGTAAACAATGACACGTAACAATACATTTACCTCAGAAAAACCATTCAGTGCCCATAAGTTCATAAGTCAGCTAGAAAAATAATTATAAAGAGGAGCATTTTGCTATATTTATGCGCTATTGCATATTAATATTTTTACTTAACCTGTTGTCTACATAAGAAGGAATGCAAGAAGCTAAAGATAAAATTCAACACCTACTGTTGCATTTTACTGATGAAGAACTGGATGTGTGAAAGATGTGTGACAACATTTATAGGGTGCATTAAGAAGGACCCCAAACTACACTCAGTGATGCTTATGGTCCATGATATTGGCACAGATTCCGTGTAATAAATATGTCTTTGTGACTGTATTTAGTTCTCAAGTTGGAAAAGACATTCAATTCCCACTTTAACTGAACCTTAGTTCCCAGGACATCTACATGGTTTACTGGATTAAAATGCTGATAAATTCAAGAAAAGGTGAGACGTTAACACATGACAGTATGACTGAAATAGTAAAGTGTTAAAAAAAAATCTAAAAAAAATAATTTGGTGCCTGAGTTTGTTTCTTTTAGAAGCCAATGGCTCCTTACTTAATTTTTTTTGTCTGGAGTCCTGTGTCATAATCGCAGAACGATTTCTTTCGATTTTATTATTGTGCAGTTAAATCGTCTGCGATAATGAACGTGATTTACTACCGATTACACAACCGGCTTTACAAAACTTTACACACATGGCTTGACAAAATGTGCATGACAGTCACCTTTGATTAATCCTGCAGCCCTGTTCATAACTAGATTATAACTACGACTTTCAGAGGTAGAAGGATAGTTTGACCCTGCGTGTGTTTTTGGCACTTTGATCTGTGGACGTGAGGAGCACTTCTGATGTTTGTCTCCGCCCCTCACGACCAAATAAGGCTGTGGAGAGTTTGACACGGGCCAGTATTTTATGCCAACTTCTGACTGGAATTTCACATGGGAATTCTGCATTTACGAGTTTCAGAATTTTTTTTATATTTAATTTAATCAATTTTAAAATAGTTATTTATGAGGTTAATTTGTCCGTGAAGAGTCTCCTTTTGTTTGTAATAGTGACGTGAACCTCTTCCTCAACTTTTTTTTTTTTTTTTTTTTTCCTCCTGCATTCATATGTCTGTGCTCAGGATACCCAGAAAACCCCATTAGAGGTCAGGTTTGTCTTTGCTATAATCACCATCCGTGAAGCTGCCTTGAGGGACTGAGAGATTGTGAAACGTGACCCTCAGGAAGGACGTTGCCTTCTTCTGCTTCATGAGACACTGATGGAAGCCAAGAATCGCAGGATGGATGTAATCGACCTTCTCTCTGAATGCATTAAGGTTCGGCGCACCTGTGACCTGCGTTTATTGTCACTTTTGGACAGATCGCAGGCCCTCGTGTGATGGCAGAATGAAGTGAATTTAAATTCCCCAAATGTCCGGATAGAGCACAGCTTTGGTGCCGTCTGCGCATCTTTTGATCATTCCAGACCGGTTGTGGTTTCGGTTGGTCGTGTCCCTGTCCGGTTTGACTCCGGTTTCCCCAGATGACTGTTGATTGTCTGAGTGCTTATTTCAGCGTGAAGTGAGCCCAGAGAGAGCAGGACCTTCATAAAAATGCAGACCCTGTCCTCTCTGCCCACACACCAGCTCCTCTTCCCCTGGCAGACGCATCTAAATGGGCACAATTACCTCGGTCTGGAGCCAGGTCCATCTGAACACCCTGGGAGTCCAGCAGGAGGGCACCGCCGGAGTCTGACCCGACACCAATTGTATTTTCGCTTGTAGATTTCTTCTCCTCCTCGGGCTATGATGGTAATTAGGCTCGGGGTTCGGCCGCGTCTTCCCGGCGGTGAGCGGTGGTGCCGCTGAGGGCCGCGGGGGCTCTAATGGAGCTGCTCGTACTGAAGTGTAAAACTCCTCAGCGCCGTGTGCCAATAATGGCCCCAGCAGCAGGTAAAATCTAATGACAGAACGGAGTGTGGCGTGAACCCCGACAGCCTCTCATCGTCCCCTGACGGGTGCCTCCGCTCCACCTGAATATTTGGCCACTTCTCACACGACGATCCCTCGCATAATGAAGTGTTCACGTGGGTCCCGTTCAACTGTTGTCATCAGTCCTCAGAATGCGAACAAACACAGATTAGCAGCAGCGGCGGGACATGAAACGCATCAGAAACAGTTTATTTGCTAGAGTTGCATGTGATAAGCTGACAA
The DNA here is from genome assembly GCA_019740295.1 of Labeo calbasu. Taxonomy (NCBI): domain Eukaryota; kingdom Metazoa; phylum Chordata; class Actinopteri; order Cypriniformes; family Cyprinidae; genus Labeo; species Labeo calbasu. The sequence goes on along the minus strand of JAHKKF010518939.1, from coordinate 8,307 downwards.
ATAAACATGCATTTTACTCATTAGGGTTTTTAACTATTTTATGTTCGTTTCAACCGCATTTACACAAGAGCAGTGGAGCAAATGTGATGACTGCTTGAGGAGCGATGTTGCTTTGTCTATGAAAGAGGCCTTGCTTGCTGTTTTGAGAGGGTGTTTTGTCTGCTTAGTTATCGAGTGTTTTATTCTTGCTATTTAAACTATTTTATTTAGGCTGTACATAAAAAAAGAGGTTTGAAATAGAACTGTAATGATCATATTTTGGCTGAGAGTTGTACTGTACATATTGACATTAAATAATGAAGGCATTTAAAGTGATTTTAGGAAAAAAAAAAAAAAAGAAAATGGTAAAAGAACTTTATTGTGAAGTGATGTATTTGAGCTAAACACAAATTATATTTTTAGTTTACTACAAGTTTACTACTATTTTAGACCGTTATTATCTATTTTATTATATATTTTAGTCCGTTGTTTTAGACATTGTTATCGGCATATGTTGAAGTAGATTCGTCTCTTGTCGTCTCTGAGAGAATACACGTTTCTTGTGTGATATCCATTGACTCGCCTTCGTGGTTTAAAACAGAAATGTTTCCAATATTGCGACGTTACCGCGAGCCCCCGTGCGTATGTATCTTAAATTCGGGGAGACATGAAAGAGGAATCATCTCGGTATATGCCGCGCTGTCTGAAACACGTCTCTATGTTTGTGCGCGTTTCGGGTGTGTGCAAGAACAGCGCGTAAGTAACGAATCGAGTTCTGTTTCCTTTCTTCTTCTTGTGGTTTTAAATAGTTTGAACGTGTAAATTGGCAAATTAATCTGCAAATCACATGCCGAACGGTGCGGTCTGGATCTGGTCCGTACGACTGCGATGCGTTTAAGCCCTAATACATTATATGACAGATCAGAGCAATCTTTTATTTACTAATTTAACATTAAATCATCAAATTGTTACTTCATATCAATCGCATACAACGAAAGTACAGAATAGAGCAATCATTTACGCACAATAAATAACAGAGCATCACATCTATACAGAATTTCCCCAGAACGTTCTCGCGACCCCGGTGGTTGGGGACCTCTGATCTAATGCATGCCGTCACTTTTTATCACAAAGGAAAACTTGAAGTGTCATCAGCACTGACCGGATTACAGCACAGATACTGTAGGTCTTGAAACATCTTTGTGCCAGAATAAGCTGAATGAAGGACTGAGTTTGAGCTGCTGTTGTGTTAATGTGTGTGACGCTGACACAGCACTCTGTTTGAGTGTGTTTTGGCCGTTGGTGGTGAAACATCTTTTGTGACTCAGATAAGGACGGTTGCAGTGAGTTCATTCAACCGAAGACAGATTTTACCCAAAACAGCCTCTGCGCTTGTCTGAGCTCCAGCCTTCAGGCAAATATATGCAAATGACTTCTGGAGAACATGAGAGCAGCTGTGTGTGTGTGTGTGTGTGTGTGGGTGAGTGTACTGGTATTCCCTACATTATGAGGAGCAAATGTCCCCACACGTATAGTAATGCCAGTATATTGTGTCTTTGTGGGGACATTTTTTTGCTCCTCATGAGGAAACAAGTTTATAAATCACAGAGAATGAAGTGTCTTGAGAATGTAAAAATGCCTGTAGTTTTGTGTGAGGGATAGGTTTAGGTGTAGGGGATAGAAAATACAGTTTGGACAGTAGAAAAAACATGACGCCTATGGAATGAACCCGTAAAACATGAAAACACAATGTGTGTGTTTGTCTGTGTCTGTTAATGTGTGTGTCTCAGCGCTTGTGTTGTTAGTGATTCTGACACATTTCTTGGTGAGAACTGACTCTTGTCCCTTTGCAAATCTGGTTAATGATGAATCATGTTGTACTTGAGGCTCGTTTTAAATTTTACTATGCAAATATTTGTCTTAAGTGTCCGTTGAGCCGCTCCAGTTCTCTTTAGGTTATGTAAGTGAATGGTCCTTGATTTGGGCGTCTCATTGCTAAAATAATCACAAACTCTCACGAGTGTCCTTGTGAAAGCGAGTGTGAAAGTCTCTCTCTGTCCGCGTGTGAGTTCAGAGAGCGGCTCACCTCAGGTTCACTCCGGACACGTCCGGTTCGTGAGAGACGAAGACAAATTGACATAAAAGTGAAGCGGCTGAACTGAGCTGCGGTGAGCGTTTGATTCTCTGAAGCTCGTCGGCTCCAATCAGAGCTGTAGTGAAATTATGTGAAAAACTCCAGATCATACGGCCACACACACGCTTCTCTGTCTTCACACTTGTAGTTTTACTCCAGTGTCATTTGTACTTCGGTACACACAACCATTTCAGTCTGTTCATTCTAAATATTACAACCAGACACACAAATGGAAATATGAGACCGTTTCTATGAAGTGATGAAAAATAATACAGTCAACCAATCCAACAGTCAGTACTGGTCTAAAGTCTTAGTTTACTTCTTTATAAAAACGCTGGTTATTATTGAGAGTATTTGACTATAGTGAAGGTGTTTTCCTGCTCTGTAGATCATTTACTGTGACTAAGTGTTATTGTGTATATTGTGTTCTGACTGTGTGAGTAGTTTTGTGATGCAGCAGGAATGTTAACGTGTGCTCTCTGTCCGTGTTTCTCCAGAGAATCCGTCGGACGCTGATCTGTGGTTGCTGAACAGCTGCACAGTCAAAAACCCTGCAGAAGATCATTTCAGGAACTCCATCAAGTAGGTTTCTGTGACACTCACTGCATGCACATATATTTATGGCCTGGAAAAAAAACACATGAATTGCAGACTTAACGTTGTTCAAAGTTCCCTGTTCATTCATTATTGCAGGCGATCTGTAACTCCTGAATGGACTGTACGTCAGTCTGCAGGCAGAAAAAAACACAAAACAGAACTGTTTCCAGATCAGCTTTATATATTTGAGTACAGCAGTGAAGAGCATCACAATGAGGGACTTTGTTTGTGTTCTTCATTGATTAGTTTAGACCTTTATGTGACTGAGCAACAAATGCAGCACACTGTACACCAAAAACAAATCTAGCCAGACCAGAAGTTTAGTGTAATTTTAAATTAACTGTTTTACTATTGGAACTGTGTGTGTGTGTGTATGTATTGATATATGGGGGGGGTGTGTGTGTGTGTGTTTTCCTCATTGTTAGCTCAGCAACATGATAATGCCAAACCTTATTAAAATTTGTTGTGAGTCGAGGGTCCCATATACAGGTAAGTGTTTTATGTGCTGTGTGGAGTTGCTGCCTATGTAGGGTGCTCCAGATCAGTCCCTTGTGAGGTTGCTCATGTAGACACTGTGTGTGTGTGTGTGTTTGTGTTCTTCATCAGATCAGTTCATTGTAGTTTCAGTAGAGGCTCAAGTTCCGGTTGACATTCAGCAGCACTTCCTCTCAGTGTGACCTTTGACCCTCTGTTAATTTAAGAGGAGCGCTCAGGTTAAAGCAGAGTGATCCGTGCATCTTGATGAATGTCATTCCTCTAGCGGGCGTTCGGTTGAGGTTGACTCGGGGCACACGCTGGGCTGAGAGCAGGGCATTGTGGGATTAAGGTGTGGGTTTCTGTCTCACTGTTGAATTCCACTCATGCCGTCGTCACCCTCTCGCCAGTACCGTAGTCATGGCTGTCAGAGCGAGTGATGGATCAGAGATGAGAAAGATGTGTGTTTCACTCTGACGTTCAGCGCTTCTGTAACATCAGTGTCCAGATGGCCTCCTCTAGGAACCGAGATGCAGCTGAAAACCCTTCAGATTTAAAAAAAAAAAAAAAAAAAAAAAATCAGGAAGTGCCTGTCAAATCCTCAAATGTAACATTTTCTCATTTGAAAGGTTCGTTTTTAGGGAATGCACCCCAATCGTTAATTCCACGTAATTTCTGCTATTGTCTGTGTCGTCACTTGAGAAATACAAATTAACTTAAAAACCGAAAGCTCGAAGTCGCCTTAATTGTAATGAATATGCAAATATTATTGAAATTAGTCAGAGAAGAATGAGGCCTTTTGAAACCACACGGTTCTGCAGAAAAAATGGAGAGAGGATTTCCATAAGAGAGGGAGATTTGAGAGCCATTGCTGTGATGCAAATGCAATTACAGCTGCATTGAGTCTGACTGCGGCGCTGGGCCTCCTGCTCCTGCTGTCGGGCTCTGAGCGCGGCGCTCGCTGGGGTCCTACGTGCCATTTACATATTGAATTAGTGCAGCGCCTTGCCAATACACCACAGACACATTCTCACACACACACACACGGGTTCATATCAGCGTCTGTGGGCTCGGAGGCAAGCACAAGCGTTACCGCTGAGTAAACGCAAATCATTTACAAAGGCCGAACACAAACGGCAGCTAGTGCTGTGAAAGGAGCGGCCGTGCCAATCATCGCACACAAAAGAACAGACGTGCACATTGTGAACACGCGTCGCATTGAAACGGCCTCAAATGATGAGTTTTCTGTGTGCATATTTAAACATTTCTGTCTGTCCCTCTCGCATTGTTAATGAATTAAACGCACAGTAAACTCTCATCCGCTTTGTTTGCCAGGATGAGCTTCACTAGTATTAGTTCTTATTATTAGTGTGATTCGTTGAATCCTCCAGCACCAGCTATTGAAGTTGACTGTGTGTCGTCCTGCAGCATTTGAGTGATTCCTCAGATCGTGTCTGATTTTGAGGAGAGTGATCAGACGTGATCAGACGCAGCGCTCCGGACAAAAAAAGAAGCCATTGGCTCCTATAAGAAACAAACTTAGATGCCACATAGTTTTTTACGTGCCACGAAATAAATGTTTTATTTATTTATTTATTTATTTATTTTTTAACATGTTGACATTTCAGTCATACTGTCATGTGTTTACGTCTCATCTTTTTTTTAATCCATCTTGTCGATGTCCTGGGAACTAAGGTTCACTTAAAGGGGGAACTAAACGTCTTTTCCAACTTAAAAACTATATACAATGACAAATAATTGTTTATTACACAGAATCTGTGCCAATATCATGGAGCATAAGCATCACTTGGCCACTGAGTGTAGTTTGGGCTCCTTCTTAATACATCCTTTAAGAGTTGTCATATGGCTTTCACACATCCAGTCTGTTTTTTTTTCATTAGTAAAATGCAGTAGGAGGTGTTGAATTTTATCTTTAGCTTCTTGCATTCTTTCTTATGTAGATAACAGGTTAAGTAGAAATATTAATATAGTAGTGAAGAGAAAGATGTAACGGGTTCACTTGCTGCTTGAACTGAGGCGCTAAAGCTCCTGCTGCATTAAAGAGCGCCAAAACTTTTTTTTATTTTTTTTTTATTTTATGAATTTGGCAGAATTTTAAAGCTGATACTTTGATTATTTTATAAATAATGTAACAAAGCTTATTTCGATTACTGGGCAACAAGTGCGATACAAATAATATGAAGTCCACACATTAACAGAACACAGCATAAAGACTAAGATCTTGATAACAAGATGTCATATTAGTAATGATTATAAACTTCATTTTCGATCTGGGTTTGTTCGGCCTCACGGCACCTTAATGCCTCGTTAGATTCGTAAGCCTGAACAGCAAACGGCAGAACAGAAAGAGTCCGTCTGCATGTGCCTGCTGATCTCTCAGCCACAGTTTAAGACAAACCACATTTTCCTTTTTTAGTTATGACTCTAAACACATTAAGATGTGACTCATTTATACATTTTTCAAAAGCAAGATCATATGAGATGTCAACGAAAAGCATTTATTGTATGTTCGATGCAAGATCGCACGACCATCTGACCGTTACTGGATGCTTTCAGTGTGTGAATGAATCTCAAGTTTCTATAATGGCAGAAGTAACCCAACCTCATTCTTTATGTAATGCTGCATCCATGCCAGTAGGTGTCAGTATAAAGTCTCTCATCACTGTTATATCGGCCAGTGAAACAAACAGGACTTTTTCTTTGAATGTGGGAGCCAACAAACAATCACACAAACAAATGAGTGACTGAAACGCTGAGTCACGAGTCTGTGCTTCTGATTCAATCTCTGAATGCAGCGGTGATCAAACATGGTGTGTGTGAGTGTGTGAGTGTGTGTGTTTGTGTGTGTGATTGTGAGTGAGAGAGCAGCTGTGCAGTCCTCAGTGATTGTTATACTCCATTTACTCCATCTGCATTCCTCCGTTGTGGATACCTGTGAGCACTGGATCACAGAGAGCATGATGGGTAAAAGACACACACACACACACACACACACACTCTAGAGGTTTATGGGCATAATTGTGTTTTTACTGACCTCATACGATCCTCTAACCCTCACTGAAATCCACTAGTTCAGTGTGAATGAACTGATGCTGTGAGAGACGTTCACATAATGACCTGAGGAGCACACAGGACGTCGAGTGGCTCATTTGATTCAGTTTCTCTTCACACTGTCGCTCCAGTAAGACGGCAGCATTAGATGAGTACTTGCTGTCAGTTTATCGCTGCTGTAAAGGCAGTTGTGGAGGCGTTGAGAGCGTGCTGTACGACCGACACATTTCTGCAAGCCTTCGCTTTTGGTGTTTGTACCTGTGTCTGAGGTGTGATTAATAGTTTTGGCTGCTGTAAATGTGTGACAGTGAGAAATAAGCATGTAAATGAGTGAGTTTGTGTTGTAATGAGATTTGAGCTCTGCGAGGCAGCAGTAACATGGCAAAAACATGCTGTTTATCACCTGTACTTCACGGAAAACAAGGTGTTTGTAACTTCAGGAGAACGGCAGCTCTGAGACGGCAGACGCATCTACTGCAGAAACACGACGAGACCGAAATCAGGCGCTGACAAGGAGTGGTGTAGTTTTAGGTGTTTATTCAGCGTTTCTGTCCTCTAATTCAGGCATCCAAGAGCGAAGAGTGCCGATATACTGCACATTTAGTCCCTTTATACAATTATATAGTTAAACGGTTTCCTGATCCAGAAAAAGAAAGTTGGATGCCGTTACAAGTCAAACGCTGTCAGTGTCCAGTGTCTAATTTAAGAGAATGTGATAAATAGTGACGCCTTGAAAGCTGCATGTTAGTTAAAATCTGTGATGATAATATTTCAGCTTGCCATACATGCACCATTTTATTCAGTTCCCCTTTATTTATTCAGCGTTTCAAAGCAGCTTTACACTAGTGGTCGACCGATATTGGTTTATAATTATAATATATAATCATTTTTGTTTAGTTTAATTGATGTTTTAGAAATTTGAAATGATTTGAAAATGAATCATAAATAAAAAAATAATAAATAAAATAAATAAATCTTTTTTTTTTTTTTTTCCACCTACAGCCAAGGTAACACTCATTTTACATACAGCATGCAGTAAAATGACGTGAATATGATCGTGGACAAATGCATAAAGCGTAGCATAATTCGAAATCACGGCGAGTTTAAAGTTTGTCGCTCGCACATCTCCAGTGAAGCTGAACTCGTTCAATTCGCACAGACCACGCAGGGCACACGCGATCATGCAGCACTGTTTCCTCTGCCGTTATATATTGGGGGGGTCTGTTACTTACTTCGAACCGCGATATGGACTAATGCCTGTAAATGTTATTAAAATGCAAAAAGACGGTTTAGATATGAATCCTGGCTTTGTATGTATGAATGGCGGAAACACAGTTTTGTTTACTACACAAATCTTGAAGCACACGTGACGCTTGCGGTGATTTTCGGCGTCTGCGTCTCATTATGTGATGACGTGAACTTCATCTCCAGAGCTGCTGTGAGAGTCATTTCATGTCAATTTTACAGTTTATTTGAGAAAATTAGCATCATATCATAGTGTATACAAACAAACTTCACGGCAACCTGTCAAAATAAAACAGAAATATATTACTCTTGTATTGCTTTTGTATAGTATAATGTACGTCTTTATATATTTCTTTTTCTGGCCAATTTAAATAAAACAATTAAATAATAAAAATAAGTATTACAACCAAAAAATGGTTTAAAGTAAGTTATTTCTATCTTTTGCTGTAGTGTGTCAGCAGGAAACATCAGTTCACATTTCCAAACATTCATTTTGCCATTAATTGTAATAATCTAGTGAGTTTTTTGTTTGCACAAGGAGTCTGACAACAGCGAGTGCTCCACACTGATCTGATCCCATCATCATCATCCAGTCTGTCTCTGGAATGACATGAAGAAACAGAATAACTGAAACAGACTAAATCCAGAAGAACTGTTTCAACATCTCCAAGAAGTTTCAAGTAACCTACCTGCAAAGCTGCCTGAAAAATTTTGCGCAAGTGCACCTAGGGCAAAAGCTGCTTTAAACGCAAAGAATGGTCGCACCAAGTGTTGGTTTCGTTTAGTTAATAGAAGGTAATTGATAA
>JAHKKF010518938.1:0-10207 GCA_019740295.1 Labeo calbasu | reverse complement strand
CAGAATCTTACTCATATAGAATTGATGCGTTGTGCATTAATCAAGTCTGGACATTATAATTTTCGTTCTGCATGATTACCAGTAATATTTTTAACAGGCTATGTTTTTGCAGTTTGATCATTTAAAAGACTGTTTTGTGTGTGTGTGTGTGTGAGATATGAGAGCTATTTTGCCTCGTAAGTCTTATTTTTCTCCTTTTTTTGCCTGTATACCTCGTCTCATTCTCTTTTTTCTTCCCCCCTCCCTCGTTCTCTCTTTCTTCGTCCTCTGTAAATTGGGTCAGACTGGGTTCTCTCAGATCTAAGTGTCTTAGTAGGAAGCACCCTACTCCCACCTCCCCCCTCTGCTGCAGAGAGTGTCATAACCGCAGGAGAGAGGGCTTTCTGAAGGAGCAGATGAGGAGTCCACACTCACTCAAGTTTTCCACTCCCACCTCTCTGGTATTCCCACCATTCTGTAACACATCTTTATCGAGGCAAGCATTCTGGTTGATGTACTGCCTGCTAGCCGCCTTTTGTGTCTTTTTAAGTGGAAGATGACCCCTATGTTAAGTGGTTAATGCATTTTATGTTTTAGGGCTTTTCTGTAGCTGTTTGGATACACGCTCTGATAATATTAAAATAATATTTATTTTAAAATACGTAAAATACGCACTGTAACACCGTGTCTACACCGGACGCGACAGCTGCGCCGTAACAGCTAGGCTGTCTGGACGCGACGAAGCAAATCATTTTAAACTTTGTGTCAGTACTTCTTAAACAGAAAGAGGCGTCAGTTTACTGTCATTCGTCGTGTCTTATCCAGTGTAGACAGCATCACTGATATGGGTTCGATAGTAGTCTGGTAGACAGGTGTAACAAGTTGCATTTAAAGAGTTTGAGACGATGAGTTTGGTGGCTTTTAGTCTGCTAGCTTCGAGGCTAATCTATATGCTAATATATTCCCGAATGTTAACATAACGTACTTACAGCAGATATGCACGTTTAAAATATTTAGATGTATTTTTTTTTAGAAAAATAGTTTTTAAACATTTAAAGATCTAATAAAATTAAATGAGATGAGAGTTTGTGGCTTTTAGACCATGTCTGTTAGCTTTGAAGCTAAACTGTATGCTAGTGAGTTCCTAAATGGTAACAAAACTCACTTTTTGCAGATGTACACATTTAAATTTTACAGATTTTTCTAGAAAAACAGACCAAAAACAGACCAAAAATGTTGATGACTCATCCTGCACTTCACAAATTTTTGTCCAATCAAATGCCCTGTACAACGAGACAGTCCCTCCCCCTGAAACTGGATGGTAAGTTATGACTTAAAGGGACAGTTCACCCAAAAATGAAAATGACCCCATGATTTACTCACCCTCAAGCCATTCTAGGTGTATATGACTTTCTTCTTTTCGATGGATACAATCCGAGTTATATTAAAAAATGTTTTGGCTCTTCCAAGCTTTGTAATGGCAGTGAATGGGGTATAAGATAAAGTTAGATGGATGAAGTCCAATGAAAGTGCATCCATCCATCATAAAAGAGCTCCTCACGGCTCCAGGGGGTTAATAACCTTCTGAATCGTGTTGATGCATTTTTGTAAGAAAAATATTGATATTTAAAACTTTATAAACCGTATTATCTAGCTTCTGCTAACTGTCGTACGCATGTTCACGTTAGAGTGATGTTCATGTGGAGCCAGGACATTTTTTAATATAACTCCAATTGTATTTGTCTGAAAAAAGAAAGTCATACACATCTAAGATGGCTTGAGGGTGAGTAAATCATAGGGTAATTTTAATGTTTGGGTGAACTATCCCTTTAACGCCTGTTATGTGACTTACGGCTATTTAAGAAAAAAGGGAAAAAAAACCCATCTGTATCCCCTGCTTAAAATTTAAGTCAGAAATATGTCAATACAGGAAATAAATAAAGAATTAAATAACACTTGTAAGATTCCAAAAATAACCCCTCCAAAAAATCTAAAACATATCTCTTTGAAATGCATTTTAAGCAGTATCTCTATTCAGGAATCAAACTCTGTCAGAAGCTCTTTTGAAATGCACTCGATTGTATTTTATGAGTCCACGGGGTGTGATATTTGCTGTGTAATGTTGACCTGCGTGAGGTAAAATAGCTAAACTTCCCTTCTTTGTCAAATAGTTCCTGACCCCAGTGAACGGCGCACTGCTTTAGTTGGCTTTTTCTAATAGCATGATGACGTTTCTTCCTCGTTGGCGCCATGCAGAATGTGTGTTTGCACGTGTGCGTGAGTGTGCATGCGCGAGTCTTGTGTAAGTACTGTGTGTGCGGACAAGTTGGTGAGAAAGGGCTCTTTTGGAAATTAAAATCAGAATTTTACATGAGCATGCTTGAAGATCACAGCAGCCCTTCTTAAGCCCAAACTCCTTTAATGTTTATATTACAGTTTTTCCCCTCCCAATTTCTTCGTGTATAATTGATAACATGCTGATACACTTTTGATACATACTGGCGAACTTTGATCCGTTGTGGCTACAACATCTTTGAGGCACAGGGTGTAGGCCTATATTTCAGTTACATACTTCTGCACACTGAAAGTATGCGCTAGTGATAAGAAACTGTGTACTTTTAAATATGTAGTAAACCAGTACATCACTACTGGAATATTACTACAGCCGCTTGTGCCTGGTTACAACAAACTGTTTTGTCACAGACTGTTTGCATGTTAGCATTAGCATCCAGCTCATTTGTTGAAAGTCCACAAGAAGTCAGAACTCACTCATGTTCCTAGTCTCATTATGAATGCTTTGGCACGTTATTCTGAAGTAAAAAGAAATCATCTGAAACTAATTTACTGACATCACCATATGCTCTTATTTTTTATTCCCTTGTCACCAGACACCTGTCAGAAAATATTCTTGTCACCAGATGTCTGACAAAAGAGATTCCATAGTCCAATCAATACTTGATTTTACACTTAAAATCATAGTACAATGAAAATAGCCTGTCAAATAACTTGTACGCTTGTACTACGTTCTAAAATGTGTGCCTTGTTTTGACAAACTCACAGACTGTTTGCATGTTAGCATTAGCATCTAGCTTATTCCTTGAAAAGCCACAAGAAATCAGAACTCACCCATGTTCCTAGTCTTACCGTGAAGGATTTGGCACATTATTCTGATGTAAAAATAAATAATCTAAATGCCATTGCTTGCTCTGACTCTGAAACTAATTTAGTTTCAGCTGACATTAATATATTCCCTTATTTTTCAGTTGTCACCAGATGCCTGTCAAAAGAGATTTCATGATCCAATCAATACTTGATTCTACACTTAAAATCATAGTACAATGGAAATAGCGTGTGAAATAACTTGTACGCTTGTACTACATCCTAAAAAGTGTGGCTTGTTTTAACAATCGAGGCTGTTTTGTCACAGACTGTTTGTATGTTAGCATTAGCATCTAGCTCATTCCTTAAAAAGCCACAAGAAATCAGAACTCACCCATGTTCTTGGTCTTATTGTGAATAATTTTGCACATTATTTAGAAGTAAAATTAAATAATCAAATTGTCATGACTCTCCTGCTGAAAAAAATAAATACATAAATAAAAACTATCACAGAGCTTGTAATGTTTTTACTGATTATAATATGAATTGTCAAAGTCCCTTTAAGGCAAGTCATTTCACTTGGGGGCCATATTTGAAATGCCTCTTGGGCATGCAAGTGCAGCTCTTATATCTTTAAATGGGGAAACATCAAATTCTCCAAAACTGTTCACCAAGTTTACGATTAAATTTCATATTTGAAATCACCAACGACATCTGACAAGAACTGCCTTATAAATACTATTTCTTATGCTCCAGTAGCATTAAAAAAAGCTTATTTTTCAGGCGAGATCAGCCAGTGCGCAGTACTGAGCACACGTCTCAGAATGCTGACTGTTTCTATAGCAACCGGGACTTCTAACGGCGGCTGCAGTGACGCGCTAACTTTAGCGATTAGCAATTGGCTCATTTATTCCGAAGGCGGGGCTCCGCGGCCATAATCAGCATTGCATTTTCCCCATTCAAAACTATACGAGTGACACGTCTTGGGTATTTTATAATCTTTGGAATTGTACTGGTTTTAATGGAAAGTGTAATGGTGGCTGTTGGTCTCTACTGTTACTTGTTTAAACCACTAAATCCTTATGCAATATAAAACACACTACTGGGAACCATTTTAAAATAATTTTAATGGTTAAACGTTGATGGTTTGTAATGTAATCGTATTTGTAGAGGAAGCCATTAAAATTTCTGTGATGGTATCAATTGTTTTTTGGGGTTTTTTTCAGCAGGGTTCTGACTGTGAAACTAATTTACTTTATAGCTGACATCACCATATCCTCTTATGTTTTACTCCCTTGTCACCAGATGCCTGACAAAAGAGATTTCACGATCCAATCAATACTTTACACTATACTTAAATTCATAGTACATAGTGTTTCCTAACATTTATTCCATTTATGTGCCTGATTTTGACACCGGGGAAATAAAGCAAATTTGCCTGTAAACGCATTTACAAAATATGTTGGTGATCACTTATATCAATGGTATATATATCATCTGTCTAGCCTACAAACTTATATAGTTTTATACAGTGTTTATCTGAAAAACAAAAAACAAAATGCAGTTATGCAGAATTTAAGATGGTAAATATTTAATTTATGAGTCGTCAATGCGATATATCATAATACAGTACATAGGGTATGAATTTACCGCAAAATTCAACATATTAACATGAAATAACTGCAAATCTGTGTTTCCCTGCCTGGAGTCCATTTGTTTCTCTGAAATACAGCAATTCATTTGCTTCTCCTTTCTGCAGTCTGTACAAATATGCCTCAGATTTCTTGTCAAGCATACTCTTTATTGTGAACAATTTGGCACATTATTCAGAAGTAAAAATAAATGATCAAAATGTTATAAATTGCTCTGAAAAGAATTTACTTCATAGCTGACATCACCATATCCTCTAATTTTTTACTCCCTTGTCAGCAGGCACCCGTCAAAAGAGACTCGTCACGAGATGCCTGACAAAAGAGACTTCAAAGAGACACGATTTAAACAATACTGATTTTACACTTAAAATTATAGTACAATGAAAATTTTGTACGCTTGTACTACATCCTAAAATGTGTGCCTTGTTTTGACAAACTTGTTTTGTCCCAGATAGCACATACGTCTGCAAGATGTCTTTTAAAGATCTCTTGATCTGGAAAGCATCTGCTGTGTACAAACATCTGACAGATGTCTTTCAGATGTCAGTTTTACACACATTCTAAATCATAAACATCTTAAAGACATCTAATATACGTCTATTTGACATTTGAGAGGAAACGTCCAATAGACATATTGTAGATGAGCACTCTAAAAAATGTCTTGCAGATGTAAATGCAGACGTCCAGTAGACATCTCCGTGATGTACGTGTGCCATCATGGTTTGCATGTTAGCATTAGCATCTAGCTCATTCATTGAAAGGAAATTTATTTTATTCTAAAGTAAAAATAAATCATCAAAATGTCATAACTTGCTCTGACTCTGAAACTAATTTACTTTATAGCTGACATCACCATACTTTTCACTCCCTTGTCACCAGCCGCCTGTCATAAGAGACTCTTTTCACGAGATGCCTGACAAAAGATTTCATGATCCAATCAATACTTGATTTTACACTTAAAATTACAGTACATTAAAAATAGCATGTCAAATAACTTTGTGTACTAAAATGTGTGCCTTGTTTCAACAAACTGTTTTGTCACAGACTGTTTGCATGTTAGCATTAGCATCTAGCTAATTCCTTCAAAGGCCACACACCCTACTAACTTACCACACATTCTTGTTCTTTTGTGTACAATTTGGTTACATTATTCAGAAGTACAAATAAATAATCAGAATATCATAACTTGCTGCAACTCCGAAAGAAATGTATTTTTTTGGTTGACGTCACCAAGCCCTCTTATTTTTCACGTTCACATTCACTTGATTTTACATACATACACACACACACAAATCATAGCACACTGAAAAAAAGCATGTCAAAAGACCCTAGATGATAGACTATACCATTTTGAAGTATGCATATACGCATGATTTTTGGGTTAATATTATCCCCATTTAGCTCTTGTGCTACAAGAAGCAATTTGTGATGTGATTTTACAGATAAAACCATCCTGTTTTACTTTTTTATACTGACTTTGATAATTTATTAAGTTTTATCTTCATACATTTGAAAACAAATGTGATATTTTTGTACAACCGAACAAGAAACTTCACAAACTACTTTTCTTCTGTAGCGCAAGTGTGAATTTTGGGAAATATTACCTTGAAGAGCATATGTACCTACACTACAAAACAGTATACTATCCAGTGGCTTCTGAAGCACTATATTTTTTGTAGTATGATCTGGGATGCTCTAATCCTCATCTTGCATACTGCAAATTGGGATGCACCCGCAGACATTAAATGCTAAGCTAAAGTGATTGCACATAATGGTGCACGTTCACATTTTGGCAATGGACACTGTGTCTCTTGAAACCGTAGTGCATGCCCTCTTTTTTACCATCCCCTGCTTCTCTCAATCACACCGTGTGTCTTTTTTTCTCTGCCCAAACACAAACACACACGAACGGGAACCTTGATCTCTGCCGGTAACACATACACACACCCTCTCCATCGACATGAAAGCATCCCCTCAGCTCTTTTGATGCCGTGCATCTTGGCTGATGCATCGCCGAAATAAAATGTCTGCTCTCGAATCAATACGACTCAATTCAGAAGGCTGTCGGGCCCCTCACGTACGCACACAGATGCACAAACGGATGGTGACCAAGCGAGGATTAGAGAGAAAAGCAGAGGGGAGGGAAAAATAAGAATAAATGGGAGAGATAAAAGCAGAAAGAATATAAGAGAGAGAGAGGGAGAAATCCATATTTCCGTTTCATATTTTTGACTGTGTCCTTTTTTCACCCACCTGCCTCTGCTGGGCGGGTGGGGAAGACAAGAGTAATGAAAAATAAAATCGATGTTAGCTGGTAATAAGAGAGAAAGATGGAGCAGATTGTAGTCTATAGACTGCTGCTGTTTATTTATCTGGGTGTGGGGGAATGTGCTCCTCATCAGACTGAGCCATGTGTTTTATGCCAAATTCTACCTCTACGCAGCGGTACAAGGGTTGCGAACTGCCTGCCAGCTATTGTTCTGTCTCCAATGAAAACTTCATCCCCCACTGTTTGACTGGATCTGAATTAGCTGTCAATCAACGTCACTGTCCAACGTCTCGGTTACATATCCTTAAGGGGCTTCTTTTCTTTTGGACCAGTTTGATGATTTTTGTGCTGTTTGTTGGAACGCAAGAGTATACATAAATATACACATTAAGTATGTGTTATGCATTACACCCAGTCACACTGTTTTTTGGTTCAACTTTCCCTGAGCTTTTGTCCAAATCATTTGTCCAAGCTGATCTCAGTCTTGATACTACATGAGATTGAAATGCCATGGGTCAGTGATGGTATGAAATGTTAATGCAGTGGAATTGCTATATAAGTCACACACACTAAATATTTCTCAGAGTGGGTTTATTTTTGAAAGCCAAAAATATACATTGTGCTTTTGCACAGAAAAAAAGATACAGTACATCCCACATTTTCAAACTAATGCTGCAAAATATAGAACCAGATGGTACTACAATACTATAATACTGAAGATTAAAATTAATTGATTTGTATGCAAATGCTTAAATTACATTCATTACACATAATTACATAATTATATTTCTATTATATAAATATTTAAATGATGGCTGTCATAAAAACTTGACGGATTTATTCAAACATAAACATTGAAGAACAGTTTATAATTGTTTCAAAAAACAATTATAATAAATGTTATATAGTGCATATATTTAGCGAAATGCTTCTCTCTAGAGTTCATGTTTCTAGCTGACTAACAAGTTTATGATCACCGAATATGTTTTTTCTAAGGTAAATGTGACATTGCATGACATTGTTTATAAATATTGATGTCTTTTTGCGGTTGAAACACTGATTGAGCAGTTGCATGAGATATGGATTTCAGTAAGCTGACATACCTTCAGATGTTCATTTATGTTTATTTGTGCTTTAACTGGTTAAAGCAGAGGAGACGATCAGTTCACATGCGCTTCTCTTGGACCGAGGTGCTACAGCGATCCGTCACTCCACATTAAACAGCGCCAAAACGACATTTATTGCTTGAATAGCGTAATAAAATGTATAGAATTTGAAATCTGAGACTTTGTTTAATATCAAAAGAAACAAAGCACAAAGCTTATTGCGATGTATTGGATGGGAAGTGCGCTACAATGTTTCGTTCATTAACTGAGAACAGGCTAGACTAATCGATTCTTGGGATTTAAAGGATTAGTTCACTTCCAGAGCAAAAATGTACAGATAATTTACTCATCCCCTTGTCATCCAAGATCTTCATGTTTTTCTTTCTTCAGTCGTTAAGAAAATCAAGGGTTTTTAGTGGACTTTGTGTTCGAACTTCCAAAATGCATTTTAAATGATTAAAAATCTTCAAAATCGTCTTACATCACTGCAGTACCGACCCAGTGTTTACAAAGTGAACATGCACAGAAGGTCAAATGCCCTTTACAAAAAAAGATAAAACAGCGATGTAGGATGATTTTGAAGTTGGTGGAGAACATGAGATTGGAGTTTTTCGACATACTGTCTTGAACGGGAGTGCACAGAGTATGCATGCATCATCAAAGACGAGGATTTGAGGCTAAAAAAGTGTATAAATATTGATTGATTTATTTATTTATACCTCTTTGAAGCTGCAATTAAACTGCATTTTGGAAGTTCAAACTCGTGGGCACCACTGAAGTCCACTATACAGAGAAAAATCCTGGGATGCTTTCCTCAAAAAACTTATTTAATCCTTTTACCAATCAATATTGTTTCGCAAAAATGAGAATTGATTAAAATCGAGAAATCAATATTTTTTACCCAGCCCTAATAATGAAATGATTCATGAACCAGCAAAAGTGTGAAATGAAACGTATAAAAACAATAAAGTTGTGACTCTGATATACTTCAAAGAATACCATGGTATAGCTATAGGATTATGGGCACTATTTTTAGTAAAACTGCATTGGAACATTTTAGATTTTCAAATAAATGTGGATTGAATCAAATGGCAATGTCCAAAAACCATTTTTCAGTAGCAGATTTTTATTTTAAAACCACAGTACTTTTTTGTAAGAACCTGTGTACTTTTAGAAACTATGTATTATCATGATAGAATGAAAAGACAAAGAAGCAAGAAGCAGTGTTTGGAGGTGTGAGGGTGCAGGGGAAGGAGAGGAAGAGACAGATGAAGGTTTTGGTGCCGGTGAGAGCCGGTGCCCTCTGTGTGTGTGGGAATGCCATTCAGGGTGATAACTCAACCCTGACAGCCCATGATGGAATTCATGATTGATGGGGCTCAATAGCTGCCAGTTCAATTTTCTCCTGTAATGAAAACAAGATTCACCTTTTTCTCCCTCTCTGCCTGCTAAAATCTATGTGAGAAACATGCTCGCCGACTCTTACGTGAGCCCGGTGTGGTCCGCTAATGTATTTTTCTATCTGTTTGTCTTTGTCTCTCTCCCTCTCTCGCTTTCTCCATCCGTTGGGCAGGAGGTAATGAATAGCTTGCTTGCGGCAGACGTGAAGAAGGATTGTGGGAGTGAGTTGTTACTACTCTTTGATTGTTATCGTAACATGGCGCAGAGCCTTAAGGAATGTTCTGCGAATGTTCACGCCATATCTCAGTTTAACTCTCCACTTTCTCGACTTGTGTGATATACAAGCACCAAGCTGTACCTCCTCCTAACTCGTTTAGCTGAATAAGTGCAAATAAACATTTCCCAGACATATTCAACCCCTCCGCATGGTTTTACATCCTCCTCCAGATGTAAAAAAAAAAAAAAGTCAAGGAGCAGCTTCTGGAAGTGTACCAGAAAATGTCTACAAAACAAATTATCACATGGATTTTTTTTTCTCCGTATTTTACCTTAGGGAAATGTCCCCGTGAAATCAAAATTTGTCTTTAAGTATGAATATGTTAGCCTTAAGGTTATCCATAAGTTAGTGTGTTTCAAAACAGTGACAAAATTCACATGTATTCAAAACTTAAAGTCTCTAACTAAAAACTAACGATTTTTTG
>JAHKKF010518937.1:37402-57006 GCA_019740295.1 Labeo calbasu | reverse complement strand
TTCACAGGCTGATATAAAGGTTAAAAATAGCATTAAATGGGACCAAGAACCTCGATCACGTCATGATCAATTGTTGTGCAGCGCTCATGTGGACAATACAAGCCAGTTACACTCTAAAATAACTTTTGAATCATTTTTTAACGAGTTCATTAAAACGATCTATCCGAAAGAACCTTTTCGTGGAAACTAATCAGACTTTTAATCACTATTAGCGAGCAAGAGGCAAATTAATAAGTGCTTAACGGTAGGCTGCATCCTCAAACTCAGGCGAGCTCAGTACCGACTCGTTTCGTTCAGTTTATTTTCGTGAATCGACGTTCAGCGACGTTTATGACGGCAGCCGATATGTGCAGCCTTCGTATGATGCAGCCATTCGTTTGAGAGGCGCCCATATATACGCTTTTTTGAACTGAAAACGGCTCTGAATGGGGAGTCTATTCCCCCTGAAGGAATCGATTCCGACCTTTGGAATCGACTCTCGATTCCCAACGCCTCGGAATCGAGGAATAGATTCTTTTTGGAATCGATTCCCAGCCCTACTATTCAGCTTCCACACTTCACACAGACACTTCAATAGCGCACATTTTTATACGTTAACATTAGATTGAGCGGCCATGTAAAGTTGCTACTACTTACATACAGTATTTCAGATAATAAGCCATACTTGAGGTCGATGAAAGATAGATGAGCGTTTGGATGTCCTGACAGTCTCGCCTGATGTATTTTTTTACTACATAGACCAGCCGTTAATCTGTTCGTCACGGACTGCGTGACTTCGCCACTTCCTGTGGATTTTCATTTATTTATATTTTCCTGCGACTAATCGAATAATAAAATTTTTGGTCGACCAAGCCTTTTCTCGTCGACTAACGGTTAGTTGACTTTTAGGGGGCAACCCTAGTGCTCACCCTCATGTTGTTCCAAATCTGTATGACTTATTTCTTCCTTGGAACATAAAGGAGTATATTTTGAAATATTTGCACAGTTTTTTTGTATGTCAGTTTTTATTTATCTGTGATGGGTTTATAACATTGTTTTGTTGTCATATCTATCAGTTTATTAAAATATATTCAAAATGCATTTTACATACAACGGCTTGAACACACCTATGATGAGCACTGCTTATTCAAATGTTAATGTAAATTTAGAAAATGCTAAAAAACATTTGTCCACCAAATCATGGGGTTCAACCAACATGACAAAAAAAGAAGGCCATTATGACTGTCAACGTCAGTAAGTGTTTTAAAATATCTTAAAATACCTTTTCATGAAAAAAGAAAATGTTAGTTAAATTCATACATTCTTCTAAACATATTTTAAAACATTTGTTTTAAATTAATTACAACTCGCATGAAACTTTTGTACTTGATGGTTGATACCTCATGACATTTTTAGAATCATTTTTTGAAAATGGTATACTTTTTTTTTTTTTTTTTTTTTTTTTTTTTTAAAGTCATATGAAGCCAACATGAATACAGAGCGAACATTCTGAAGAATATGGTTGTAAACTAGAATTTTCCATTTCCTTATTGCACCCATTCTTTCATTGTCATTGACACGCAAACATTTGAATCTGACACACTCAAAGGCCGATCTGTCAGGCTCCAAACAGTATTTTATAAATGACACAAGACCTCCTTGGTTCTTAAATGCTTTCAGACTGTTAGAAGTACTCAAATCATGTACTCAAATCATCACATTCTGCTGTTTTTCCTGCCCAGTGTGAAACTCTTGGCCTAAAAAGCGTGGAACTTTAGGGGCCAATCTTTGAAAGTTATTTTAAGGCAAAACAGCTGTTTCCACTGCAAATGTGCTGAAGATTCTGGGTCTGAATCAGCAGGCCAGTGTTGCTCAATTTACAGCTGTTATAGTTTGCTTTTGGGAAGTTTTACCCTGGTGCTTTTTACTTTTATTCATCACCCACCATGCCATCTTTTCACAGGTCCTTCCTCTTCAGCAAGGATGGGAACCCCAACAAGCGTAACATGCACAATGAGACTACACTGCATGTGTTGTGCATGGGGCCGCATATCCTGCTATCCGAAGGGGCGCTGCAGCCTCGACTAGCCCGTCCGTATGAAGATGAACGCAGGCGGGCCGAGTGCCTGCAAATGATCCTAAAGTGGACCGGCGCCAAACTGGACCGTGGTGAATATGAGAGTGCTGACGTCAGTGCCACCGATAACAAGAAAAACACACCACTACACTATGCTGCTGCCTCAGGGATGAAGACATGTGTGGAGGTACATATAACACGATTATAAATGCACTGTTCTAGCCTAAGTACACAGACACAGTTTTTGTCTTCAAAATCATTCACTGGTTCACAATTTTCAAATCAAAATTCTGTCATTAATTAGTCACCCTCATGTCGTTCATCTTTGGAATCAAAATTAAGATATTTTTGATGAAATCCGAGAGCTTTCAGACCCTGCATAGACAGCAACGCAACTGACACATTCAAGTCCCAGAAAGGTAGTAAGGACATTGTTAAAATAGTCCACTACTCAACCGTCATTTTATAAAGCTATGACAATACTTTTTGTGCGCAAAGAAAACAAAAACAACAACATTATTCAACAATTTCTTCTCTTCTGTGTCAGTCTTGAATGCACATTCACAAGAGTACCATGACACAAAAACTGACTGGATGGTTTATCTTCCACATCTACTCAAAAAAAAATCTAAAAAAATCTATTCACACACACAAAAAAGTGCCAAATATTGTTTTTTATGTATAAAGTGTGTTCCAAAAGGTACTGCATATTATCATAGTTCAATGAAACCTTATCTCTAAAAATTAAGGAAAATTTGGTTCCTCATGTCATGAGCTCTTTAATCTGTTGATATTGCCATTGTATATTAACAGTGTTTCCCTCTTTCTGCAGTTTCTGGTGAAACGTGGTGCAGACCTGTTTGCAGAGAATGAAATCAAGGAGACCCCGTGTGACTGTGCAGAAAGGCAGCACCATAAGGAGCTTGCGCTCAGTCTGGAGTCTCAGATGGTCTTCTCCACAGACCCCCATGCAGAGGATATCGAGGCAGAGTATGCAGCCTTAGACCGCAGGGAGGTGAGCTCTCCAAATAAACTTTGGAATTTCTTGTGACATTAAAACTGGCCTCAAGCCCTGGTGTCCAGATGTGACAGGCTGTAACCTGCATTTTTAGACCAATAATGCAAAAACTGCACTGATGCAGATGACTGAATACTGACATCGGTATGACTCGATGTTTAACTTGTAACTGTCTGTGTTTCAGTTTTATGAAGGTTTGCGAGTGCAGGACCTAAGGAGACTAAAGGACATGCTGATAGTGGAGACGGCAGATATGTTGCAAGCTCCTCTCTTTACCGCAGAGGCTCTTCTTCGGGCTCACGGTATGATTATGTCAAAACACTCAAAGATATAATCACTGCTGTTGCTCCATTGGCTCAAATAAAAAATTCCTCATTACTTACTTTTTCCCATGTCATCAAAGATGATTATGTCTTTCTTTCTTCAGTTGAAAAAAAATGGTTTTTGAGAAAAACATTCCAAGATTTTTTTCCATATAGCAGACTTCAATGGGGATCAGCGTGTAGAAGGTCCAAATTCCAAGTTTCATTGCAGCTTCAAAGGGCTCTACACGATCATAGCCGAGGAATAAGGGTCTTATTTAGTGAAATGATTGGTCATTTTTTTACAAAAAACAAAAACAAAGTATATATAGCAAAGGACCAGCTTAAAACCAGCATATGCTGTTTTTTTTTTTTTAACAGGGAGCTTTTTCTCCAAATTAACTTTATCACATAGTCAACTGTTTGAAATAACCTTTTGTGATCAGCCGTGGTTTCATATCACAGAATCCTTAATCCTTATAAAATAAACAAGAGTGCTTGAAGAACACAGACAAACCATATATTGCAGCAATCGTATGTTTATTGTCTTCAAGCTTCCTCAGTTAAAATTCCTCTATGTACATTTTATTCAGCTAAAGCAATAACTGGATTAGAGATTCCTGAAGCGTTGTCAGTACTATTACTTCTGCTATAAAGCATATGTGAAGTTTCTGCGCAAGGGTGCCCTCTGCCTTCCGAATCAGAAAGAGCTTTATAGACCAATTTCGAGTAGACCTCACAGTGACGTCACTTGCAGCTGCGCGCGCATGGAGGTTGCAGAAAAACACTGGTAACAAGTGGAGGTAAACGGGTAAAATCCTTGTAATAAAAGAAAAAAAACACGTTGTGCCTTTTAATGTCAAATTCGGAATGCAAACAATTTTTAGAGAATACTATAGTCAAAGACGCAATTTGAAGCTAAACGCAGACGTTTAAATGGACAGACTATGGATGAAAACTGCTATGATTACTCTACTTTTAAAGCATAAATTTGATTTAAACAACAGGTCTACGTAATATTCACATATGCTGTTCATAGGGGACGTATTTGTATTAGCCCTACAAGGACACCATTAAATATTATTTAAACCTTTTAACCTATTAACATTTTTACATAATATTTATTTATTTTATCTTACAATTCTGAGACTTTTTTCTTGCAAATGCAAGTTTATATCTCCTTATTCGGACTTTATAACTCAATTTAATTCAAAACTGGTGAGTTTGTTAATTCTGAGGGGGGAAAAAAGACAGAAGTGTGGGATATAAACTCCTTTTCTGAGCCGAGGGGAAAAGAGAGAATGACGAGTTGTTTCTCCTAATTAGAATTGTGAGATATAATCTCGGAATTGCGAGAATAACGTCAGAATTTTGAAATATAAAATTAAATGTACTTTTTCTTCTTTTATTCCATAGCTCCATAGACTGCCCACAAAAAACGTCATCCCTGTTTCGGATTTGTAAGACCCACTATCTAACGTCAGTTTCGTTGAATAACAGTGCTTATCGCTGGGTGACAAGCTCTTGTAATATGCAGAGAACATTTTAAAAATGACATCTAATCAATATTATCTATAATCTTTTTAAATCTAACTATTTTGTACCGTATCCATGTAATTCATTAGCCATAAAGGCTATCTCTCCCAGGTTTTCTGCAACCATGATGCGCATGCATCCCGAATGTTTACAAACAGATAATTGGTCTATTGGCCATGTGTGTTTCACACACAAGGAATTCATCTTAATGTTAGGAGCTTCCAGTACAGAAAGTACAAACAATTTAATTCACATTCCAGTGATTTAAACAGTTATTACATTACTTTTGTTCTTAGTAATGCTCACAACACCTTTTTTGGCTAAAAATAAGAAAGAATTATCGTCTTTTGGTATCGTTATCGCAATAAATACCAGAAATTATCGCGATAAATTTTCAAGCCCATATCGCCCATCCCTACCCACTGATCCTAGTCCACTATATGGAGAAAAATCCTGGAATGTTTTCCTTAAACAACTTTAAATGAGGGAACAAACTAGTATATTGTGACGCGATTCAATTAAAGCGACAGAATGATTTAATAAAACTTGACCACTGTTTCATTTGTGGAAACAAATTTTAAAAATCAAAACATAATTTGATTGGCAAGTGATTTAAGCATATGTAGATAATGAGAGAAATTTGAGCTTAAAGCAAATGATAGCGAATTGATAGGACTTAACAACTTTTACTTTTAATCTACAATGATCAAGTATATATATATATATATATATTTTGTTTCATTCCAAATCTGCTTGACTCAAAAACCTGATAAGACATGTAATTTGGTTTGAACGGATGGATGCAGTGCTTCTGACTATTATGGATATTATGCTTCCGACTATTATTTAGCAAACAAACATGCAAGGAGCAGGAACTTTTGTTGAACTTTGTGTGGGTTGGCTGTTTGAGTTCTTTGTAAATCTGTGGGCATATATTCTGTGCAGGCCTATTTACTAGGTTCATTCTGACGCAATCCTTCAAGTTCCTAACTCTTGAAGAATATAGCTTCATGTGCATTTAAAAACAGCTGTAGGAAACAGGTATGGTATTGTCCTCAGAGAAGTTCACTAACCTGTAAGGTATTCTGAAAAGCATCCATGCTCACACAAAGCAAACCTAGATGTTTCCTTCCCCTTAATTTTACAAGAGCACTCATGTTTAGAGCTGCTAAACTCTCTGGCACAAGACTCATAATTGGATCAGTGCTTTCTTTAATAATCTCCAATTATGTGAGCAGCCTGTCTAGCAGGCCTTGTTCCAGATGACTAGAGCCCATGGGAGAAAAGGGCAGAGCTCTGATTCATGTGTGCTGCTATTATTGCCACGGCCTCTCTGGAGACCGCCAGCCGAGGCTCAAATATGCAGTTTTACCTTCTTTTAATCTTAAACCTAAATTCACACTTTTGACTCCTAAAACTATGATGGTATTCATACTGGAGTAGAAACGTTTAAGGATTTTCATTTTGGAAAATCTTGCCTCGTTCTTTGGAAGCAAGTTTTATTTGGTTGTATTTGTTTATGTGTTTTGCCTTGAACTGTGGACTGTGTTATCTGGCCTTCAATGTCTGGAATCTGTTTTCAGGATTTCCTCTGGGAAGTGGTATTTCTTATCTTTTCATACCCCAGCACACTCCATTGATGTTGACCCATAAGTTCATTTGAAGATTGCGAAGTATATGTCGTTTTTATATGTCACCACCATCCCGTGGCTTAGGCTTGAACTATAGGAAGAGGAACTGTTGGTCTGTTTGCATAAAACTTGAGGCACTTTTTTTAAGAAGTGAAAGTCTTTTCACCTTTTTGAAAGTATTGAATGTCTTGACATGTGTTTGTTTACTCATTATTGCTAATAGCATACTTCACTTCCTTTTTTTTCCTCCGATGTGGGTGGGGTTGTCAGAAGGTACGGGGTTCGGTACTTTCGGTACTGCAATTTTAAAAACTTCCATATCCCGCTCACATTTGAGCGCTGTTGAGCCGATTTTTAAACATCGCTGATTGGCCGTAGTGTTCATGCGCTCAACATGACTGTGATTGGCTACAATGATAAGCGCTTCACGCTCGTCACCAAGCGCTCACACATAAGCACAACGGGAGCGTTTGAAAGCCACATGTCAGCGGATCCCTAATACATCTGCATATAGATGGATCCGCTGACAAGCGCGGCTTTCAAACGTGCGTGAACACTATGGCCAATCAGCGATGTTTAAAAATCGGCTCAACAGCGCTCAGATGTGAGCGGGAACTGGACGTTTTTAAAATTTCAGTACCGAAAGTACTGAAACCCGGTACCTTTTGACAACCCTACATGTAGGAGAATACCAATCATGACTGTCAGGCTTAATAGCAAGACAATAAAGTTCTCGCATATCCTGTGGGAAAACAACCTACTGAACATCTGGGTAGGTTTTTCCACCCAGAAGAACAGCCTTGTTGAAACTTGTGAATCGGCTGAAAATTCCACTGAAAAGGGCATTTGATAGGTGGAAGAACGTGTATTTTTAGAATCAGTGTGACTCCTCGTGTACTGTGTGTTGTTTTTTTTGCCATGCATACTGACCCAATTGTCCCTTTGAAATTTAGACTGGGACAGGGAGAAACTCCTGGAAGCTTGGATGTCTAATGCTGAAAACTGCTGTCAGCGCTCAGGCGTTCAGATGCCAACTCCCCCGCCCAGAGGCTACAACACCTGGGACACCCTGCCCTCACCTCGTACGCCTCGCACCACACGCTCATCCATCACCTCCCCCGACGAGATCAGCCTCACCCCTGCTGATGATGATCGCTCCTTGGTGAGGGATCAGATTTGGTCCTCTGTTAGTGATTGGTAGCTCATGGTACAGACTCTTTTGTGGAGATGATGTACAATAGTTAGTTTTAATGTAATTACATGTAATTCTTAGGTGTTAAAGAGAGAGTTCACCCCAAAAAGAAAATTCTGTCATTAATTACTCTCCCTCATGTTGTTCCAAACCCGTAAGACCAAATTAAGGTATTTTTTTTAGGGATGTACCGATGTATCGATGATTTTTGATTTATTTAAAGGAACATGTCACTATTTTTGAAAATAGGCTCATTTTCCAACTCCCCTAGAGTTAAACAGTTGATTTTACCGTTTTCAAATCCATTCAGCTGATTGCCGGGTCTGGCGGTAGCACTTTTAGCATAGCTTAGCATAGTCGATTAATCGGTATCGGTAAAATCCAATATCGGTCGACGTCTATTCCATACTATACTATCCAAATAATCAAATTAGTAATAATTTTGTAATAACATTTTTTAAAACCTGTGTTCCAATGATTAAATTCTACCATACAAAAATCGCAAATCACTTTATAACCTCAGATCTGAGTTTTAGTGCAAGTGCTTTCGGAGTGTAATCTAAAATGAATGAAATTAGTTAAAAAGTAAGTTTTTTTTTTGACACAGACTTATCGACATATCACCCAGTATTGTCTGTATTTTCCAAGAGACCTTTAAAATGCTTTGTGAAGTGAACTTGGTTTATGAGCGATCAGTCTCAGTATGGTGTAACACAATCAGTTCTTTCATGTATCAATAAAAAGACATTGTGGTCTAAAAACGGTTTCCTTTTGGTGCATTTTCACCACTTTCACAATAAAGCCACAGTCTTTGCTAGAAACAAACTTCTAATCATTGAATAGGCATGAAGAGTTTGACTAAATTTCTTGGATAGTGCAGTTAGTCATGAGACCAGAAAGGCCAAACGTCATTTTATCAAATGTTAATTATTCTGATCCATTAGTATTGTTTCATATATAGAATGTATTATATGTATAGGTATATAACACAGATATTTTCTCACTAATGTTGATTTGTTCTCTATTGTCAGTGTGGCATTTGCATGTGTGCGGCCTCCATGTTTGAAGAGCCTGTTGATATTCCATGTGGTCACGAATTCTGCAGAGGATGCTGGGAAAGGTGAGGGTTTTTCTTTAGAGACTTTTATTCAGCGTCTTAGTCACATTACATTCACCATCCGTTCACCGTCACTACTGCTGTGATGCTCGTGTAACAGTCATGTGTACTTTGCCCATGGCAGTTTCCTGAATATGAAGATTCAGGAGGGAGAGGCCCACAACATCTTCTGCCCAGCTTATGACTGCTTCCAGCTGGTTCCTGTTGAGGTCATTGAGAGCATTGTGTCCAGAGAAATGGACAAACGTTATCTGCAGTTTGACATCAAGGTATAATTACACGATTAGATGCGCATTAGTCTTAATTATGTGCATAGATACTGTTGTAATTGGATTATTTAGTGATATGGTGAGTTAAACATGAAGATTAAGCAATACACCAGTCATTCAGCATTAGGATTGAGTTTTAATTCTGCCTTCATAGAGCTGCTGCTTTTCCAGTCACACAGATCAGTTGTCTCAGTGGAGTTTATGTGTTTAGTGTTATTGTGAAGTCAGACCAGAACGGTGGAACATTGAAATGGGAGCTGAGAGGGTTGAAGTAACTGTAACAATGGCAGCTCTCATCTGAGAATGTCTGAGAATGACACTTCTCACGCTGTGGAGTCCCAAGCCTTTCATTATGTTGCCATGGTGATGTTGAATCTTCCACACGGGCGTCTGAGCTCTGTTGTAGCCATTTTCAGGGTCAGAGTGTACTAACGGACTTCTGGAGCTGTTGGTAAAAATTAACTCAGATCGCAGCATCATAACAAGACTCAGCAAATTAGATGAACCGGAAAGGACGAAACATTTTAGTTTAGTTTTGTTTAATCCGCAAAGGTTCGTGGCAAATTCTCTAAACTTCACATGACAAATTTTCATCTGATAATGGTTCATATTTAAGGAATAATGTACAACCAGCTGATCTTTTTATTGCAGAATAAATCCTGACAGAGTTTTTTTTTTGAGAAACCTGGGCAGTACTTTATAATGTCTATCACATGTACTACCAGTCAAAAGTTTTTGGACAGTAATATTCTTAATGTTTTTTTAAAAAGTCTCTTCTGCTCACCAAGCCTGCATTTATTTGATCCAAAAATATAGCAAAAGCAGCAATATTGTGAAATATTTTTCTGTTTAAAATAAAAGTTTTCTATTTGAATATATTTTAAAATGTAATGTATTCCTGTGATCAAAGCTAATTTTCAGTCTTCAGTGTCACATTTTTCTTTAGAAATCATTCTAATATGCTGATTTGCTGTTCAAGAAACATTTTTATTATTGTTAGCAATATTTAAAACAGTTGAGTAATTTTTTTTTTCAGGATTCTTTGATGAAAAGAAAGATCCAAAGATCAGCATTTATCTGAAATAAAAAGCTTCTGTAACATTATACACTATACTGTTCAAAAGCTTTTTTTCTTTTTTTGAGAAAAGAAATTTTAGAAATTAATACTTTTATTTAGCAAGGATGCTTTAAATGGATCAAAAGATATAAAGACATTTCTAATGCTACAAAAGATGTCTGTTTTAGATAAATGCTCTTCTGATCTGTTTTCATCAAAGAAACCTGAAAAAAATCTACTCAGTGGTTTTCAGCATAATAATAATAAAAATAATGCAAATTTGAATATTAGAATGATTTCTAAAAGATCATGTGGCTGGAGTAATGATGCTAAAAATTCAGCTTTGAAATCACAGGAATAAATTACATTTTAAAATGTATTCAAATAGAAAACAGGTATTTTAAATAGTAGAAAAATGTCAAAATTGTACTACTTTTTTGCTGTATTTTGGATCAAATAAATGCAGGCTTGCTGAGCAGAGACTTCTTTGAAAACATTAAAAATCTTACTTTCCAAAACCTTTGACTGGTAGTGTACATGTACTTACTAAAATAAATAAATATGCACGTGAAATTTTGACTAGTTAGTTATTTTTTTGTGTTCAAGTATTGATATTAAGCGTTAGAGTAATGGTTAAAGAGACTTTAAAAAAATAAGAGATTTCAAAAACATTAAAAATGTGTAGACCCCAAACTATTGAAAAATAGTGTAGTACAATATAAGTTTATGTATTATTAATGTTATTCAGCAGCTAGTTAACTTTTATTTTAAGTTACCTCTCATCTAGCTTTTTGTATCTCTTACTGGTTCATTGTTCTAATTACCAGTTATTCTATTTTCTTGCTTAAATTTAATATTTTATAATTTGTACTGAAGTCATTCAAGGCCATTTTACTATAGCCAGAAACCATTAAGTAAAGAATTCACTATTCTAACCCGTGTTGTTTAGAAAAAAACAGAGGGCGTGAGATAAAAGTTGCATGTTGCCATGTAAATTTTTTAAGTAGACACTTATGTATATGCAGAGAGCCACATATTAAATAAATAAGGCAGTGTTTTGCATTTTAAATGCCTCTCTCACTTGTTTTCTCCTCCATTCTTTCTCCGTCCTCCTCTTTACTCTTTTTCTTCTTTTTCCTCAGGCATTTGTTGAGAATAATCCTGCCATCCGGTGGTGCCCGCGGGCTGGCTGTGATAGAGCGGTGCGATTGGCCGGACAGGGGCCAGGTGCCAGCACCTCTGACCCGCTCAGTTTTCCTCGCCTCCAGGCCCCTGCGGTGGACTGTGGCAAGGGCCATCTTTTCTGCTGGTCAGTGCCAGTCACTGACACAAATGTCTCAAGCCATTATACCAGAAGAGAAAATTTGTAAATCTCCAGTTCACTGCATGATTTAAAGAATGAATATTAATAGTATTTCTGAAGGATTCATTTATTTTAGCAGTGCAAAGCATGTTACACAGACATTGCCGAAAAGATCACACATGTTACGTGCATATATATAAATGAAGGAAGAACGTGTGTTTATATGTATGTTCTGGACACAGTGGTCTCTGGCGATGCAGCTGGCTGAGTTTCTCTTTCCCACAGCTCTGGTCCTTATGTCCCCAACACACAAACACAGACATACACACACCCACACAGTGGGCTCATATCTCATCACTGCCTGTGCCAAATCTGAGCATTACATTTGAGGCAAAACACCCTCCCCTCTCTCACACATTTAATCTGTCTGAGTGAATATGGATTGTATCTAATACGAAAGAAGCTGTTGTTTAAAGGCGTCTGTCTGTGGTTTATGTCAGTGGTTTTCAACTGGTATGTCACCATTCTGTCCTAATTGGGTAGTGGGTGTCAGAGAAAACACAATGCACAATGTGAATCTAGAACTCCTGAACTTGGAAATTTGTTACATTACACCATTAAAATGTTAGCATAGGTTAATCTTTTACTTATGTTTGACACATATTTATCCCCAAAAGCCATTGACCACCAACATCTAAAATGCAGGGAATTCAAGCAACATATTCAACAGAAATGGAATTTCCTTCATTCTTGGCTTTGACGTCACACTGGTGTTTCTCCCCACAGGGAGTGCCAAGGAGAGGCCCATGAACCATGTGACTGCCAAACTTGGAAGATGTGGCTTCAGAAAGTCTCTGATATGAAACCAGAAGAACGTGAGCTTGTTTTGCTGTACTTTTCAGTTAAATGTCCTGAAGTACTTTTCCTACCTGTTCAAAAATGGATTTGGACCTCAAGCAACTTTATTTCTGTCTTTTTCCATTTCAGTGGCAGGTGTAAGTGAGGCGTATGAAGATGCTGCCAACTGCCTGTGGTTACTCACCAACTCCAAACCCTGTGCCAACTGCAAATCTCCCATTCAGAAGAATGAGGGCTGTAACCACATGCAATGTGCCAAGGTTATTTAAGTTATAATAATAGATTCATGTATATGCCAGGTTAAGTATGGGGTGGAGTCCCAGTGGAGTTTTTCAGAGGTGTAGAATGCAGGGTTGACAGAAGAGTTGGTGTGAACTTTGGAAGTGAACAAAGGGTCAAACGTGATACCAGTGAAGTTTGAAAGGGATTGACAAAAACCTTAAAATCAGTGAACAAATCTGAGTTTCGGCCCGTTTACTTTTAAATCTCCTTTGTGTTAAGTTTAAGAAAATTCCCAGTGCCACTGACTGAAATGAGTGGGAGGGTGTGTATCAGAACAGGTGGTAAAATAAATCTTAGCAAAGCAGTGATAACTGAGACCATGATGGCTGGTGATATGACAAATAAAAAAGGGGGTAGTTTATAAAAATGAGAGGGCCAAGAACAGAACCCTGCGGGACACCCTGAGTGGAAGAGTTGTGTTTCTCGAAAGAGATGAAATATTATCTTCCAGTAGGAAGTAAACCAAGATGGAATTGTGCCCGAATGGCTGTGAGCCATGAAAAGAGTAAATCAGGACTGTCAGAAATGAAACTTTGGATGAAAACCTGATTGGAAGGGTCAATGAGGATTATTAGAAAGCATTATGCGTTATGGCTTCTTATGACAATTATAAATGAATGCTATTGTTAAGATTAAGATTATAAGTTACGCCTCTGCAACAGTGGGCTGATGAAAATTATTAAAGGGGTCATATGATGTTGCTAAAGAGAGCATTACTTTGTGTATTTGGTGTAATGCAATGCGTTTACGCATTTTGAGCTTCAAAAAGCACATTATTTTCCACATACGGTGGCATGCAAAAGTTTGGGAACCCTTTGCAGAATCTGTGAATTTAAACAAAATAAGAGAGATTATACAAAATGCATGTTATTTTTTTTTATTTAGTACTGTCCTGAGTAAGATATTTTTCATAAAAGATGTGTACATATAGTCCACAATACAAAAAAATAGCTGAAATTATTAAAATAACCCCCTTCAAAAATTTGGGAACCCTTGGTTCTTAATACTGTGTGTGGTTACCTGAATGATCTACAACTGTCTTTTTGTTTTTTGATGGTTGTTCATGAGTCCCTTGTTTGTTCTGAACAGTTAAACTGAGCACTCTTCTTCAGAAAAATCCTCCAGGTCCTGTAGATTCTTCAGTTTTCCCGCATCTTTTGCGTATTTCAAGCCTTTCCAGCAGTGACTATGATTTTTGAGATCCATCTTTTTACACTGAGGACAATTGAGAGACTCAAACACAACTATTAAAAAAGGTTTAAAGATTCACTGATGCTCCAGAAGGAAACACGATGCATTGAGAGCGGGGGGGTGAAAATCTTTGAACAGGATGAAGATGTTTACATTTTTGTTATTTTGTTGAAGTATCATATTTTTCCATTTAGTACTGCCCTTCAGAAGCAACAAAAGATACTTGCATGTTTCCCAGAAGACAAATTAAGTTTGTCTAAATCTTCAAATTCAAAAAGTTTTTTTACCCCGGCTCTTAATGCATAGTGTTTCTTTCATCCAGGTAACCAGACACAGTATTAAGAACCAAGGGTTCTCAAACTTTTGAAGGGGGTTGTTTTAATAATTTCAGCTATTTTTTTTTTTGTCTTGTGGACTATATGTAGCCAGCTATTCAGTGCGTTTTGATTGGCTGAATACCTCATCCGTGTGGCAGGAATGTTTACGCCCCTTACCGTGTCGTGATGCCGTGTCCTGGCGCGACAAGACAAAAACAATAAAACTCATTATAAATGAGGCATTTGTTGCATCCAGTGAGGACATAATTACTGATTATAATGACTCATGCTGTCTTTCTACGCGTTGCGTTGTGCTGCGTAAATGTAACACCATATCTGCATTTGTGATCGTAAAACAACAAACAAGCACTACTCTACGCTGCTCAAAACTCACATGCTACTAGCCAGTAGCAAATTCTTTAAATATGAAAATGTACTTACAGGCGGTGAGTCAGAAGCACCAGATTATCCTTGCAAAGTTGGAATTGCCCCATTTTATAGTGTGCAAAGCCAGCATTATAGGCTACTCTTCCAGTCCTCCGTAAATTGCATTGGACATTCTTGAATATTTGCTTTGTACTGTTCTGGAACAGTATTGTAAATATAATATAAACACTGATTTCTAGTTGTGTGCTCATTTGGAATGACAAACAAAGTACCTTTGCTTTCGCAACGAAACACAGCGTCTTCACAACATAGCGACGGCTGCAACAATACTACAGTCAGAATAAAAGTTACGCCTTCTTTCTTTGCTTATACATTTGGGCGGTGTTGTGCAAATATTCCCACGCCGTGACGTAGACATATGGGGGTGTGTTTGAATGAGCTGTTTTAGGAAGGCGAGTCTTAACTTTTATAAAGAATATCTCTTCGGGTTTGAGACTTTAATCTTTGCAGCTTTACAGATCTTATATATACACGGACAACTTGCAGCACTCCAAAGACAAAAGACAACATGGAATCGCATCATATGATCTCTTTAAAAATAATATATGAGTAAATCATTATAAATCTCTTTGATTAAAGAACAAAAAAAAATGTGTATGTGCCTTAGGAAGAAATACATTACTGTTAATTCAATCTTGATAATCCTGCAACAAGGTTACGAAACAAGGAAAGACATTGCAAATACTAGCACTCCAAAAATAAAAAAAGTGAGAGATAGTTTCCTAGCAACACACATAATCCTTGCTGTCAGAATCCCACAACTCCCAGTGTGCTGCCTGCTAGACTGCTATATGCATTTGCTAGTGACATCATCAAAGTAGACTAATAATTTGTTTTAATGTAGGTGTTGTTAATGAAGAATGTATGTGTGTACAGTGCAAGTATGATTTCTGTTGGATCTGTCTGGAAGAGTGGAAAAAACACAGTTCCTCTACAGGAGGTTACTACCGCTGCACACGCTATGAGGTCATTCAGCAAGTGGAGGAGCAGTCTAAAGAGATGACCGTTGAGGTACATGTACTTGCATGCATGCCCAAGCTGTTTTGTCTGTTTATAAATTTATTGAATAAAGTAAGAGTTGTTTTAATAATGAAGAAAGAAAAAGATCTCAGAACTGAATATGGCTGTGCCTTCACGTTTACACGCCTAATGTTTTTCGTCTTTCTGTTTGTTTGTTTTGTTTTCTCCAGGCTGAGAAGAAACACAAGAACTTCCAGGAATTGGATCGCTTCATGCACTATTACACACGCTTTAAAAACCATGAGCACAGCTACCAGGTAAAAAAAATCTACAAAGATCTGCCTGATTTGACATAGTCTACATAGTTGTCTACTAAATGCCATGAAGTCTGGTCCCAGTGCAGCTGTGTCTGGCCAAAAAAAACCTTGTCTGGAAGAGATTGTGTGAATAGCATTTAAAGCGAGCAACCACCGTTTTCATTTTTACCTGCGGTTTATGTATCATGGTCAGTAAACAGACATTTGGCAGTCTGTGGACTGACATTTGATGTGACATGATGACTCAGAGGCAAATGAAATGTATTTGCATTATCTTTTACTACAGCTGGAAGAGCGCCTGCTTAAGACGGC
Organism: Labeo calbasu; assembly: GCA_019740295.1. Classification (NCBI taxonomy): domain Eukaryota; kingdom Metazoa; phylum Chordata; class Actinopteri; order Cypriniformes; family Cyprinidae; genus Labeo; species Labeo calbasu. Next base: position 40,841 of record JAHKKF010518937.1, on the reverse strand, counting down.
CAAAGACAAGATGGAACAACTGAGCAAAGTTCTGAGTGGAAGTAAGATGCAAAACCACACTTATGTAATCAATGTTAATGAATTATTTCTAAGCTATGTTAATGCATGGTTAACCTTGTATAATTTACCGTCTGGAAATACTCGATAGAGAATTAAACTTACTTGTTCATTCACAAAGTGATTCCTTCTACATTTAACAGTAGATCCAAGTTTAATGCTTGGTGTTGTAGACTTTTTAAAGTAGATTTTAACTCTTATAATGTGTTATTGTTATTTCAGGAGAAGGTGGCCCTCCAGATACTACTTTCATTGAAGATGCAGTGCATGAACTACTTAAGACTCGTCGTATTCTCAAGTGCTCTTACCCTTACGGGTTCTTTCTGGAGCCCAAAAGCACAAAAAAGGAAATATTTGAACTTATGCAGGTTAGTATAACAGGTGCTAGGTATGGTACAGTTGAGGTCAAAAGTTTACTTACACCTTGCAGAATCTGCAAAGAAGGATTATACAAAATGCATGTTTTTTGTATTTAATACTGACATGAATGATATATTTCACATAAAATACATTTACATATAATCCACAAATGTAAATAAAAGTTGAATTTATAAAAATGACCCTTGTTCAAAAGTTTAAATACACTTGATTCTTAATACTGTGTTGTTACCTGAATGATCCAAAGCTGTGTTTTTTGTTTAGTGATAGTTGTTCATAAATCCCTTGTTTGTCCTGAACAGTTAAACTGCCTGCTTTTCTTCAGAGAAATCTTTTGAGGTCCCACAAATGTTTTATTTCAATTTTTTTAACCCTTTCCAACAATGACTGTATGATTTTGAGATCCATCTTTTCACACTGAGAACAACTGAGGGACTCATATGCAACTATTACAGAAGGTTTATTCGTTCACTGATGCTTCCAAAGGAAACACAATGCATTAAGAGCCGGGGGGCTTGATATTTAGGCAAAATAAGAAAAATGTACATTCTTTTTATTCTTCATTCTGTTCAAATGTTTACACCCCTGGCTCTTAATGCATCATTTTTCCTTCTGGAGCATCAGTGAGGGTTTGAACCTTCTGTAATAGTTGCATATGAGTCCTTCAGTTGTCCTCTGTGTGAAAAGATGGATCTCAAAATCAAACAGTCATTTTTGGAAAGGGTTCAAATACACAAAAATGCTGAAAAACTAAAGAATTAAGGAACCTGAAGGATATTTCTGAAGAAGCGGTTTAACTGTTCAGGACAAACAAAGGGACTCAGTAACATGTATCACAGCTGTGGATCATTCAGGTAACAACGCAGTATTAATTATTTTCTCTTGTGGACTATGTAAACATCTTTCATGTGAAATTTTTTTTACTCAGGTCAGTACTGCATAAAAAAACAACATGCCTTTGGTATGATACCTGTTATTGTGGAAAAATACTTAACATTTTGCATATTCTGCAAGGTGTTTGTAAACTTTTGACCTCAACTGTATATGTTCTGAGTTAGTGACAACTTAAAGGGATAGTTCACCCAAAAATCAAAATTACCCCAAGATTTACTCACCCTCAAGCCATCCTAGGTGTATATGACTTTCTTCTTTCAGGCGAACATAAACAGTTTATGTTAAATGTTAAATGTCCTGTCCCTTTCAAGCTTTGTAATGGCAGTGAATGGGGGTCAAGACTTTGAATCCCAAAAAAGATTGCGGTTTATAAAGTTTTAAATATGGATATTTTTCTTACAAAACCACATCGATTTGCTTCAGAAGGCCTTTATTAACCCCTCTGTGCTGTGTGGAGTACTTTTTATGATGGATGGATGCACTTTTTTTGGACTTCAAAATCTCAACACCCATTCGCTGTTATTATAAAGCTTGGAAGAGCCAGGGCATTTTTTATAATATAACTCTGCTTGGATTCGTCTGAAAAAAGAAAGTACACCTAGGATGCCTTGAGAATGAGTAAATCATGGGGTAGCTTTTTATTTTTGGGTGACCTATCTATTTAATACTCTTATTCCTGTTGTTAGACTGACTTGGAAATGGTGACAGAAGATCTTGCACAGAAAGTCAACCGGCCTTACCTCCGCACACCTCGTCATAAGATAATCCGCGCTGCCTGCCTGGTGCAGCAAAAGAGGCAGGAATTTCTTGCCTCCGTGGCAAGAGGTGTGGCACCCAATGATTCACCCGAAGCCCCTCGACGCAGGTAAGAGCCTCTTCCTCAGTTACAGACTGCTTTTGATTTACTGCTGTATTTTAACAGTAGTATTATATTTCCTAAGAGCGACTTTTTATTTGTAACACAACTGCACCTGCAGCCTCACAGTTTATAGGATCACATGGAAACTACTTTTTTGTTTGCGTTTACAGTTTTGCTGGTGGAACATGGGACTGGGAGTACTTGGGTTTCGCTTCTCCCGAGGTAACTCTTTTGTTTGGTTTGTTTTGGGAATAGTTTGTTAAAGAGTGTCTTTGTTAAATCTAGTTAGCTGGTGTATGGTGCCTGAAGTTTTGGCAGTGCATATCGGCCTGTAGAACAAGATGTAGTCCTGTTGCAGCAGTTGTGAATGTGTGAGACCTGTAATGTTAAACAGTGTACCGCTATTTTGTTCTAATCTAAAGATCCAGAGGAATCATGCCTTTCTCGGGGGAATTGATCCGAGAGAGCACTGTCAGTATACAGGAAGCCATCCGCAGGTATTAAAGAATCCTCATTAGATCTCATCTCAGGAACGGCTAAACAAACAGTGGAATGGCACCTATCATGTACACTCCATCACTAATGTCATTGTCCACTTTTTTTTGGTCGCATGGTTTCTTTCTTTCTGTTCATTCTCTATTGCCGCTGTTCAGTATTTCAAACGATTGCTGTGTACTCAAGAATTCTGATGCCGTTTTAACGTCATCTGGAAAACGAGAGCTTTTTCTTTTCCGTTAATGTATCCCGACACGATCTTCTAAAAGATGCCTTTGGTATTGTAACTTCAAAAGGCAGTTTTCTGCTTTTTGCTTTGACTGTTTATCATGAAAGGTCACGAAATATGTGTTTTTGCAGACGTTCCAAGGTGAACCAGGCCACCACTTCAGCAGTCTGTATTGCTGGTCGCTGCTTTTCTTTTGAAATCATGTATGCAGGCTATGGCGCAGTTTAATTTTGCTCTGGATTTATGGCTTGTAGAAAGAGGAATAATAGTGATGCACTTTATTCAACTTCTTTATTATTGATGCTTGAGCGGTACCTCTCAGGAATGATTTTCCTAAATGTACATTTTTTTTTTTTTTTTTTTTTTTTTAGTTTGCTGATTTATTTGTTATTGCATGCTTACTGCATGCAGCTTCAGTTTGGTTTAGATGTAAGACTTTTTATTTTTGGGAGTTTGGCGACCTGTGGTGAAAATAAAGTTGGAAGAAGTGCAGTATAGATTAGTTAAGATTGGTGATTAAATTCTAA
>JAHKKF010518937.1:7410-37352 GCA_019740295.1 Labeo calbasu | reverse complement strand
TGCATGCACTGATGTCCCCCACACCTGAGACAGCTTTCAGACAAACCTGTCTCTTCTTCTCTGAGGCGGAATTGGTCCCTGGTGAGGATTCAAGTAGATAATAGCAGTTTTGTAAAGATGATTCTTTTACTTTTGCATTAAAAGTGGTTTGCTTGATCTAAAATTCCTTCATCTTCAGATCACACTATTCGTCCATCATTGAAATTCTTACCGCCTCATCACATTGACGCTCCTGGTATGATATAAAACCAAGTCAAAATATATTTTTCCCCCTGTGCGCTCTGGGAACTGACTGTCAATCTCCGATAACCCACAGGTCTCAGAAGTCAGTCGCTTTACAGTTACATGGCAGTGGGTAAGTGATGTCTTCTCAGAACATGTTCTTTTTTGAGGCCTTTTCTCTCAACTTCCTTCCTCTGTACTCCACAGGCCCAGAGCCACTTTTGACTCTAGCTCTGTTCAAGCCTGGAGCCTGGAGCCACCGCTTTGGTAAAATTCTTACCACAATCAAACACAACGGATATACGCTAGTGGGCTTACGTGTGCTTCTACTGGACTCGAGCATGGCAAATGCACTGATTCATCCACCAGAGCAACAGGTCATGCTGTCCTCCTCTTTTCAAATATTCTAAAAAGAATAAGTAATCACATTCTAGTCCTTGTGTAAAAGAAGTACATTTTGGCGTACTTTTAGTTACTTAAAGGGTTAGTTCACCCAACAATGAAAATTCTGTCATTAATTACTGACCCTCATGTCGTTCCAAACCTGTAAGACTTTTATTGATCTTCAGAACACAAATTAATATATTTTTGATTAAATTTGATGAGCTTTCTGACCCTGCATAGACAGCAACGCAGCTACCACGTTCAAGGCTCAGGAAGGTAGTAAGACTCATGTTAAAAGTAGTAACATCGTTAAAATGCTATTTTATCAATGTCCTTACTACCTTTCTGGGCCTTAAATGTGGTAGTTGCATTGATGTCTATGCAGGGTCAGAAAGCTTTTGGATTTCATCAAAAATATCTTAATTTGTGTTCTAAAGATAAATGAAAATCATACAGGTTTGGAACGACATGAGGGTAATTAAAGAGAGAATTTTTTAATGACATGAGGGTAATTAAAGAGAGAATTTTTATTTTTGGGTGAACTATCACTTTAAGTGCAAACCTAATATAATGTTTTCGAACACTTACACTACCAGTCAAAAGTTTTTGGACAGTAAGATTGTTAATGTTTTTTAAATAAGTCTTCTTCTCACAAAGCCTGCATTTATATAATCCAAAGTACAGTAAAGGCAGTACAATTTTGAAATATTTTTACTATTTAAAAGAACTGTTTTCTATTTGAATATATTTTAAAATGTAATTTTTTCCTGTGATTGATATAGCTGAGTTTTTAACGTCACATGATCCTTCAGAAATCATTCTAATATTCTGACTTGCTGCTCAAAAAACATTTATTATGTTGAAAACAGTTGAGTAGAATTTTTTCAGGTTTCTTTGATGAATATAAAGTTCAGAAGAACAGCATTTATCTGAAATAGTAATCTTTTGTAACTCTATAAATGTCATCACTTTTGATCAATTTAAAGCATCCTTTCTATTTCTAAATAAAAGTATTAATTTCTAAAATCAAAAGCGTTTTATTTCAGATGAATACAGATCTTTGGATCTTTCTATTCATCAAAGAATCCTGAAAAAATATACTCAGCTGTTTTAATTATTGATGATGATGATAATAATAATAATAATAATAATAAAATGTTTCTTGAACAGCAAATCAGCATATTAGTATGATTTCTAAAGGACCATGTGACACTGAAGACTGGAGTAATGATGCTGAAAATTTAGCTTTGATCACAGGAATAAATTACATTTTGAAATATATTCAAATAGAAAGCAGTCATTTTAAATAGTAAAACACATTTTAAAATATATCTGCTTTTTCTGTATTTTGGATCAAATAAAACCAGGCTTGATGAGCAGAAGAGATTTCTTTAAAAACATCTTACTGTTCAAAATGTTTTGTCTGGTAGTGTAACTCCATATTAATTACAATTAAATGAAAACATGTTATAGTACAAAAAAGACAAATTAGCTTAATTTTAGAGTGATTTTTGACCCACTTGAGTAGGACTTCATATATAGAATTACTATTATTATATCATAACTTCTGTCTGTCTTGGAAATAATTGTACTACCGAATGTACTGACAAACATTTATGGTAACCTAAAATATACTGATGTAATTTTCGTAAATTACACTCGTGTAATTTGTTGACATGAAAAGAAATGTACTTCTATAAAGCATGATAAAATATTAAAACTAAATTTAAATGTACTTTAAAGTAAAACTTTTTAATCTGACATTACAAACTGCCTTTTTTAAATGTTTACTTACTGTACTCTCTTTACGTAGACTCAAGTGGTCAAATGCAAGGATACTTTTAATATTTATATATTTAATGAAAATTCTGTCATTAATTTCTTACCCTCTTGTCATTCCAAACCCGTAAGACCTTTGTTCATCTTCAAACACAAATTAAGATATTTTTGACAAAATGCAGCTTTCTGACCCTGCATAGACATCAATGCAACTACCACGTTCAAGGTCCAGCAAGGTAGTAAGACTGACGCTAAAATGTAGTAACATTTAAGACTAACGCACAATGCATGTGTGTGAAATTGTTGAATGAAGTCGTTATTTTTGTTTTCTTTGCACACAAAAAGTATTCTCGAAGCTTCATAAAATTAAGGTTGAACCAATGTCTCATGGACTATTTTATCGATGTCCTTATGCAGGGTCAAAAAGCTCTCGGATTTCATCAAAAATATCTTAATTTGTGTTCTAAAGATGAACGAAAGTCTTACGGGTTTAGAACGACATGAGAATCAGTAATCAACGACAGAGTTTTCATTTTTGGGTGAACTATCTATAGTGAACTACTATTTAAAGCACAGGAGCACATTCTATACAATAAAGTGCAGTTGTTGTTTTTTTAACAAGGGGATATATCTAGAAGACATTTACTAAAAATATAGCTCAGCTTGAGTATAAGAAACCATTTGTCTTATGCTTATTTAATATCAGGATGCTTCTGAAGAGCTGGAGTTGCAGTACTTGAGATCAGGCCCCTCGCTGGCTTTGTGTTTACTGAGAGTGAATGCAATAATGAGACTGTTGGAGCTCATAGGCCCTGAGGATCCTGTTGAAGCCCGTACTATAGATCAGACACTACGTGTCAGCTCTGACAGGCTGCACAATGGCATCTATGGTTAGCACTATGACACAATTCAACAGATGTCAACAATCTGACCAAAGCTTATTGACATTGTTGTATGTTTTCATTCAGGATCTCCATCTTATCGAAAAGCCGTAGAAGACATAAAACTGGTATTTCCAGAGGGTGTGTGCTGTAATGAAACTTCAGTCATGAGACATGAGCAGGTACTGTAACTCGTCTTTCCTCCCCTAAATGTGTTACATTGGTGTTAAACAGTTAAAAATCTTTTCTGTCTGAATTTCAGATATCATGCTTGCATTCAGATCCTGAAGCTAGCTTGGACCGTGAACAGCTGCACGCCCTTCGAACTAAATTTTCTTTAGGATTCGATCAAGGCAAGGCATTTTTCCACTTCCTCACCCCTCTATCAACAACATCAGAGCCAGTGACACAAACATAAACTAAAACTTGTTGATGTTTTACTAGCTGCGATCGACCTTTGTAATGAGGATGGGAAGAGTTGTTATTTATTTGTGTTTTGGTGCCAGTAGGGCCTTTGGTCCGCAGTGCTCTTTGTCAGACCACCTGCCTGCTGATACCATCCAACCTCCTGCGGCAGAATCAGCCTCCTCTCTACTCAGAGCTCCTACAGCGGCTGCTTAGGACAGGCTGCCACCTGGTGGCCGGAAAACTCTCCACACCAGATGAGAAACAAAGAAAGCACATATCAGAGTTACTGAGGTCCTCTGCTGGTGAAGCACTTCTACGTGAGGGGCCCTGTCTTATCATTGCTTTGCAAGCAGACAATGCCGTCACATGTTTCGATATCATTCTCGAGAGGTACAAGCTGAGCTGAAATAGAAGTAAACAGAAGTCGGTAGTATAAACCATATGCAACTCAGTTCTGTTTTTTTTCTTTTTCTGTAGCATTTGCAGGGAGAGACCTGACTTTAAAAGAGTTGCAATGAAACTTCTTTACCCGAACTCTGAAAGTGGGGTGAGTCTTAGCATTTATCTTAAAAATAAAGGTTGCAAAATGACATTTGGAACATTTTAATAATCTAAAGTAGGGCTGTCACTAACGTTATTTTGGTAATCGAGTAATAGTATTATTAAAATTACATTTTTGTAGTAATAAAAATAGACCCAAGCGAACAATAGCCTTTAAGATGACTTAAAACACATATATAATAGCAATGAGGCAATAATAATTAGTTCAAATGAAGTATCAGAAGTAAGTAATGATATGGTTTTATTGAACAAAACTGTGAAAATATATTACGTATTATAAACAATAGGACTAACGTACATTATGCATTATAACAAATGACGCCAGCGGGCACCAACGGCCTGACGATTGTTTTTACACTAAGCGATCTAACCCTTGTTTAATATTGACTAAACAACATTTAATTCAAATGTCCAGTTAATCTTTAATATTTAGCCATTTCTTTAGGACAGAAATGCTACAGCCACTGTCATTTCTTGAATATGTGGACAATAAAACGTGTAAACTTTTGTAATCGTGATGAACAGTTAGCATATTGTGTTTCAGTAGGTTTATAAATGATTTACCTAACAAATCTGATGAATTGGCACACGTTGCATTCCCAGATGAACGTTATAATAAACCCAAACTCACAACAGTATGTAAAGAGATGGAGTTTGAGACGATCCAAACATGTAAATGTCCACATATTCAAGTTCATGTGGCTTTTACGGTGAAATTACAAGATGTTACAGTCCATAACAATATAATAACTCATGATTTCTTGTTGTCAGTGCATTTTTTCCATCATTGTGTATCAAAATATTTTATTTTACTTTTGTTTTGGTAATATTTCATTTATTTTATTTATAAAAGCCCTAAAGAGTCATTTACCTCATTCTACAACGCTATTAAAAACAAAAAAACAAAACTGTTTTCTTCAGTAAAAAAAAATACTTTGCCTTTAAATTTGTGGAATTATCACCCACAACTATGCAAGATACAGGAAATGATGTAACTTTCCCTCACTGATAAGATCTGAAGCAAGTGAAGTCTATGTGCCCTCTCTGAGAGAATATTTTAATCTAAAAAGTTCTTACACCAAGAGTTATTTTATAGCGTCAAAACTGTTACCATAATATTAAAAGGAAAACTGATTTTTTCCACACTTTGAGTTATATAAAGGTCTTTTAATCCTGATTTCCTGAGTGCCATGTGCTCTTAGCATTTATGTTAGCAAGTGGACATTTTGGCAAAAAATAAATTAAATTGTCAGTTATGTTACTGTCAAACTGTTTCCAAGGTAGAGTAACAATGCTGACAATGCAGTAACAGAATTCACAATTTTGTTGACAATTGGCAATTCTGTTACTTAAAACGTCAACTGTTTATGAATTGAAATACAATGAAATACAAAAATAAAAAAAATTGTTTGAAATCTCATAAACATTATTGATTTATATTTGCTCTAAGTGGAAAGTTCTATGAAGCCATAGGTATTTATTTAATTTTTAAGGTTTGTATAGGTGAAAAAAATCTCAGTTTCAAGTGTTGGAATGTAAGGACTGTTTGTCTAATGAAACAAAAACGATTTTTCCTGTTATGATTTATTGTTATTTCTACACATTGCCTAATTTGTCCATAACAGAGTTGACAAACAATACCATAAAGACATCTGTTTTTTTTTTTTTCATTAAAGTAAAAAAGGAAGTAACTTCTGTTTGGCAAGCACTGAATTAGTAAAATGAAATACGTTTTCAATAGGATACTGGGAAAAAAATGTTAGTGAACATTTTTTTCTTAACTTACTGAAATGCCAAATGTATCTCCAATTTTACAATAACCCACATACTTACCTACACACATGTAAATAAAGCACATATATTTAATTGAAATGTAGCGTTTGTGAATTTACAATGGAATTATGCTTTATTATGATTTTTAAATAGGTTTAATATATCATGTAGCCTTGGAAAAAGGTCTAATAATGAGTTTTTTTGTCGGTTAATCAACTTCAAGCAACGAATTTTAAAAATCGAGTACACAAATTGAGTCTAAATAATGTTTTTCCACTATAAAAAAAATATGTATGTAATTAAAATGGACTTTTTTTTTTAAAAAAGTGGACCTTACTTTTCTGTGTCTGCAGGCAGTGAAATTGCTGCGTTACCTGTTTGATGATCTCCGTCTTGACAGTCATCACCACGTAGCACCACCATAACAAGGAGTTTTTCCATAATAGGTACCTAGTGCTAAAAATGTAGCTTTCTGTATTTTCACATGACATTCCCGCCATGTTTTCACACTGTTAAAGCAACGAAAAGAGTGTCTTAAACTTGCCAGTGCAGAAAAGTCTTAAAAGTCTGTTTTGAAGTAGCATACCAACTCCAGAAGAGTCATATTGAATTTCTTAATTTGATTGTAACTTGCACAAAATGTTCTTAGTCCACTTTGTAACTGATGATTCACAAGTACATGGGAGAAAGAAGACAAAACACTGGAGGCAGGTTAAAGATCAAAAATTATTTAATTCCCAAGATGACAAAAATAATTCCATGAATTCTGTAAACCATTGCATAACTGCTGTAGTGTAGACAAGTGTTAACAATTTTTAAATGATACACTACAAGAGAAAGATTATGCATTATAAATAATACCATCTTAAGTAATTCTAGTGAAGAAAAACCTCTCTGGCCTTACACGCAGTCAAAACGTACAACTATTCCATAAAGAAGCCTCCATAACTTAAACACAGAACTCCCAGTAAATGGTTTTAAGGTCTTGTGTTGACAACACATACACAAAGTATTATATCGACAGCAAATTGTATAGTATTTCAACACTAATTAGAATATAAGCTGTTCTATATATCGATGCATACTGTACCAAAATAAGGGATATGTTTCTTCCTCGCAATATAAATGATTTCCTCATTTTGACTTGTGAGCTAATAAATCTGTGATTTGCAGTTTCCTTTGAAAATTGGACATCTCTCGCTATTCTACAGTTCTCCTGTAAAACCCTGAGAAAAATACATCTCGTATTTCCATCAAATTGTTACATGGATAAATACACAAACTTGAAAACTGCAATTGTGTTTAACTTAGAAATTTATTCGTAACGTATCGCAATTAACAAAACTAGTGCTACATCATTATAGATTAACTGTTCTCTATGTTATTCCAGTGACCCATTTTATATCTAATTTGAATGGTACATTCAATATTCAGGGATTTAATGTTCGATTAACCGTAACATTAATTATAGGGAACAGTGGTTCCAAAAATTCTGGCTTTTTTTTTTTTTCCTTTTCTCTTTTTATTATTATTATTATTTTCGCCTCTTACAAAAGTTTACTATTGTAATAGGTATTTTCCCCCTGGCTAGTTCGCTAAATTTAACCAGTTTCATATGTAATATGTATGTACAAGATTGCATAAATCCTTAGGTTCAATAAATCACACTACTGATAGAGAACAAAATTAGAAAAACAAACAAATGAATAAAAGAAAAATCCACAAGAATGCAAAAAAGAAAGAAAGAAATGATTATTTTCCACTGCAGAGCATTATGGTAAATTTCCAATACATTAATTTACACATTGCTAAACAAAAGAGTCCTTGGTGCTTCTTTAATTACAAATGCCTGGTCAACATTAAATGGTCATTTTTGTTAAACATTACGGTTGGTATTTAAATGGCTGATGCAGACAGGGGGCTTTTTTGTGTGTGGTTTAGATTTATTGTGATTAAATGATTACTACCTGCCATTCCGTATAGAAAAATCACTGTTAACCAGACACAGAAAATCAGCTGGAAGCCCAAACTCGACTAACTTTAATTTTGTCTCACTTCATGAACGAGCTGCTACTTTTAACACTCCCTTGGTATAAAAATACAATTGCAAAACACCTTAACTGTTACTCTGACAGTAGACATTGTGTACATGCACGATCATGCTGACTTTTCAACAGCATTAAATGTTTTTTTTAATCAGAATAATCGCTTATTACTCAAACTGAAATGTTGAAAGGCAGAGCAGTTAGGTATTACTTTAATACACGGGACTCTCGCGCATTGAGAAATACAGATTAAAATATCCCAAGGCACTAAATTTCCTCAACTGGAATTCTTCATTTGTTCAATCAAAAATACTTTCAGTGTGTTTTTATTAAAGGCACAAATTTGTTCCAAAGAGACTTGATCCTTACGAGACATTTAAGTGCAGGCCTGTGTTTTTCTTTTCTTTTTTTTTTTTAAACATTTTTTTACTTATTACTATGACAGGCAAACATAACTAGGCCAAAAAGTGAGGTTTAAGGCTAGGACAATGTAGTTGTAACCCACTGTCTGTCTCAGCCATTTCAACTAGCATAAACAAGGGACCCATTTCACATCACAATCAAATATGTTCTACACAGCCATCGTAGACAACATTTGACAATACATTAACAGACTTCAAGGTTAAAACAAAAAAAAAAATAAGTTAGAAGATTTCTCATTTCATATCCAAATTCTGAATCCCAACTAAAACACAGAAAAACAAACACCAGTCAAATGGAAACTAAAGAAAGCACCGTACGGGCCGAGTACTCTTTTAAATTCCTGACAGCATACAAGTAGTGCACAACAACTAATGTTTCAAAACTGATTTTACGATAAGTACTAGTAGTATAAAAAGAAATAATATATACTTCAAATAAGCACTAATCCATATGGCCACTTAAGATTATTAACACAAATATTCATTCATTACTATGACATTCCTTCACTGTAGCTTACAGCCAATTCAATACTATGTTATCGTTTTCACTGAGAAATTGAAGAAACAAAACACAATCTTCTTTATAAAGATTTGTGATTCATTAGGATTTTTTGAATGCACGTATGTAAATAAGGTACTAGATTTGGTCATATCCTAACTATTTCCTCAGAATGTTAAAATGAAAACGCAGTTATAAAATCGAAGAGAACAAAGAATAGTAAAGGTCTTTGGTAGAAACTACAAAAATGGGCATTCAGTCCATTAATATTGTCAGCAAAAGCAGTTGGCATAGTTGTCCTGTCAAATTAAACATTGAAAAACTGACATAGTAATTGTACACCACTTCAATTGAACTTTGAAACAAGTAGAAACTACAATACCACTTTGGTTCATTTGAGTAAAGTCCGCATTTGATTTGACCGCACTCTTCGTGTGAGAAAGAAATGTGGTGTGAAATCCCAACAAAACCCTATGGTCCAATAACCAAACAATGGAACTAATCCCTCAACGAAGTGACACGTCCGCAAAGCTCTTGAACACTTGAGTGTCGGAAACACCGCAATACCCCGAGCCGCTTTGATCCGTTTCAACCTATCGTACGGAAGAGAACACTCGGACTAGAAAAGATAAGCACAAAGTCAATGCGTCTGGAGCACTGCACACGAAAATATCTTTTGAATACTCGACCGACGACTGGATACGCCTGCTCAACACAAACACATTTGGCAGTGTGATTTAGAGCTTCAGCTGGTTAACAAAAGTTACACACTGACACATGCAGTGAGCTACATACAGACCTTGTGGATTAAGATACGAACGCTAGAACGAAAGCCGAGAGAAATCATATATTTATATATACACACACTGTCTTTGCCTCGTGAAGCTGAAAGAAAACACGAGGACAATTCGATAACCATCCCTTTTGAAGTAAACTGTTAATCCCGATTTTTTTTTTTTTTTTCTCCAAAGAAAAAGAACTTGCACCTTTGTGTACCTGACAATTTACCGCACAAACTCATTGCTGTAAATATGAAAGGAACGAGAAAATAAAAGAAAAAGTTTCAGATAACACAGTAGCAGGTCATTTCAATTAGATTACCTAAGCACATTACACTGTCGAATTTGGATACGAAAACACCAATGATTTCTGTCTGTAAACACTACAGAGCACTACAAGTCTACACATTTCAATAAACAGAAATGTACTAAGCCAGTTTAGTTTTTGCAATCAAAGAAACACACATTTCCTGATTTGAATATCCCTACACGTTTAAATTAAGGATGATTCAACGTTTCTAAGGATAATGAAGCTGCACCCAAAAAGCACCATCGTTAATGAAGGAAAAGGATCGATTCTTTAGCTGAACCTCAGAGCTCAGGCACCGACCGGGGTCCAAGTCTCTCGGAAAATACTTTACTAGTACTCAATTGGGCCGCTAAATGCTCCGATAACACGGTACTACTGGAAAAATACAAACTTTGCACAAGCTATGGGTTTTCTACTACAATCCTAAACTCTTCACAGATGCTTCAAATGTTTTTTTTAAGGCAAGGCACTTAAGAAGGGAGTGGCCAGGAATCAGATATATGTTCTGACATATCTGAAAGGCTAAAATCCAAAGAAAAAAAACAAAAAACAACTGTGTCGCACAGACACATGTGCTCATCTAACGACTACGTCATGTATATCTAAATAGTCACTATAAGACGGAAAAACCGATTTACTAAATGCCTTAGCATACAGTATGTGCCTTACTGATATTACAGCTGCTGGTTATGCCTAAAATGCATTCAAAGTTTGCACTTATTTGATTGAAAAATTTAAGTAACAATGAAAGTAATAATAACTACTATTTAGTACTATTTTATATGAAACCTAACAAGATATATACACTATACCATGATTTAACAGTAAGAAAAATGAAATATTCTATTATGTTTCACAGTACACACAAAAGCTTCATACTTTAGCGTATTTGGGAAAAAATATAATTCTACGAAAATAAAAAAATAACCAAAAACTACAAAGCAGCTTAAAGCAAAATTTCTAAAAGAAAACAAAAATACCCTCAGACAAATTTCCAAGTCAACAAAGTGCTTTTAACAAGAAATGAATCCTCTTCACACAGCTAGTAGCAATAATGGCGTCGGGCCGATGATTTTGTGGCTAACAGTCAAATCAGGGCCAACCGACTATAAATGCCAAAAGCAAGAACCAAGGGGAAATAGTTTAATGCTTTATGAAAATGGATAATCTAGCTTGTACAAAACAGGTATTGCATTTAAGTACTTGATTTGTATCAGTCAAACACCACTTATTAGATTCTAATAAAACTAATCAATTGAATCACTATATGAAATACTGAAACACAAAAAATGCTATTTAGAAACTGTAAGCATAATAATAATAATTATAATAATAATAATAATAATAATAATAATAATAATATGTATTAGTAGTTCTTCAAAGGGCTAAATCATTAAATAGTACCTTGGATAGCTGTACATCACCACTTCAATATTTTCGTCTTACAGTAAGGACATTCCGTTTTACCAGACGCACAGTTCTGACAAAGTACATAATGTTGGCAAGGCTGCAGGACAATGGAACGATCATGCTTTTGGCAAACTATACATTTCTTTGACTGAAGCTGATATATTACCTGTGTTGAGAAAAAGAAGAGTTAACATCAGTCACACTCTGACAGATTCAATGCAGTGCGTCATGCATCACTGACTGACATCGTGTGGATGTTAAACCACGTTGCCTACTCTTGTCGAGAAGAGTACGACGCTCTACTTAGAGTGTGTGTAAATGTGACATGGTGACGTATGTGTGTTGGGACCTGGTCCTTCTTACCCCGTCTATGAGGTCTAGGTCAGAGCGCAGCTGGCTCTGGATGGAGCGGAGCTTTGGCAGGGGGAGCTGGTCCAGCTCGCCGTAGCTGCGCAGGAGGGGCGTGTTGGGGGAGCGACACAAAACGTCAAAGTCTCCCTGCAGTTCCTTCAGCTTGCGCTCGGTGTCCTCCCGCTTCTGCTCCGCCAGCTGCCGCTCCGCCTCTGCCGATTTAGCTTGCTCCTTCGCTTCGTGAGCGTCTTTCTGCCACGCTTCACAGGCCTGTGAGAGATGCGTTTTAATAAGACGTTCCTTCTGATGATGATGATAACCAAGCTGACACCTTCTGGGTGTTCTTTCAAGCTGCACCGCTAAAGAACAATAGACCAAAACCTGGAAACGAGTTAGACAGCAACGCAACTAATACGTTCAAGGCCTGGAAAAGTAGTAATGACATTGTTAAAGTAGTCCATGTGACATCAGCGGTTCAACTGTAATGTTATGAAGCTATGAGAATACTTTTTGTGCGCAAAGAAAAGAAAAATAATGACTTTATTCAACAATTTCTTCTCTTCTGTGTCAATCTTCGACATGCGTTCACAAGAGTAACACAACACATATGTAGAATGTCCACATCTCTTAGTTTAGCGTCTGTACATTCTGGTTGAAATACAGTTGAGGTCAAAGTTGACATACACAGAATTCAAAATAACACTGCAGAATCCAACATAAGTGGGATCATATAAAATGCATGTTATGTTTTATTTAGTATGACCTGAATAAGATATTTCACATAAAGGACGTTTACATATAGTCCACAAGAGAAAATGTTGAATTTATAAACCCCGTTTAAAAGTTTACATACGCTTGATTCTTAATATGGTGTTGTTACCTTAATGATCCACAGCTGTTTTTTGTTTGTTTATTTAGTTGTTCATGAGTCCCTTGTTGGTCCTGAACAGTTAAACCGTCCGCTGTTCTTCGGAAAAATCCTTCAGGTCCCACAAATTCTTTGGGTTTTTTTAACCCTTTCCAACAATGACTGTATGATTTTGAGATCCATCTTTTCACACTGAGGACAACTGAGGGACTCATATGCAACTATTACAGAAGGTTCAAAGGCTCCAGAAGGCTCACTGATGCTCCAGAAAAAAAAAAAAAGAGATCAGGGTAAATTTAACTGATTTTGTCTTCTGGGAAACATGTAAGTATCTTCTGTAGCTTTTGAAGGGCAGTACTAAATGAAAAAAATATTATATTTACGCAAAATAAGAAAAATGTGCACATTTTCATTCTGTTCCAAAAGTTTACACCCCCGACTCTTAATGCATCGTTTTTTTTCTGGAGCATCAGTGAGCGTTTGAACCTTCTCTAATAGTTGCAAATGAGTCCCTCAGTTGCCTCCGTGTGAAAAGATGGACCTTAAAATGCTGAAAAACCACAACAATTTTGTATGATCGCTTTTTTTTTTTGGTAAAATAATGAACATTTTGCAGATTCTGCAAGATGTATGTAAACGTTTAACCTGTACTATAAGTAAGGCTGGGCAAAAAAATTGCAGGGTATCTTCTCTGTTGAAATCTTCCGACATGTTTTATGTACAATGTGTATCGTCTTCTGCTTGTAAACAAGGCATAGCACATCTGGGTTCTACATGAATGCGTGATAAAGACTGACATGGAAGAGAAGAAATTGTGGAATGTAGTCATTTTTGTTTTCTTTGCGTACAAAAAGTATTCTTGTAGTTTCATAAAATTTGTGTTTGAAGAGTGGTTGAACCACTGATGTCACATGAACTATTTTAACAATGTTCTTACTACTTTTCTGGACCTTAAAGATGGTAGTTGCGTTGCTGTCTATGTAGGGTCAGAAAGCTCTTGGATTTCATCAAAAGTATCTTAATTTGTGCTCTGAAGCTGAACAAAACTCTTACGGGTTTGGATAAACATGAGGGTGAGCAATAAATGACAGAATTTTCATTTTTGAGTGAACTATCCCTTTAAAGAAATGCAACCTTGATTATTTTCTGCAATAATCCAACAGCCAATGGAAAATCCTATTGTTTTTTGTTGAGGGAACCAGGGTGATGCCTACAAAAATACATCATCACCGCAGCGCTCTACAGCTCGAAGTGTCACTGTAAGATAACAGCTTCAATAAGCACAGTTAAGCAGTGTCAGCCTCTGTTTTCTACAATAAAACTAGGCATGAATCTCTCAGCGGTGACCTACAGGACAAACTGAATGGCTGCTTGACAAAAACGCTTGTTTCTAAGCATCACTCATCTCACGAGGCCCATAAAAGCAAGCGAGCACATCTGACCTGTTTGACTTGGTGCCAAGCCTCCTCCCATTGCTTTATCTTGCGCTTGGCTTCATCCAGTTCTCGGAGGAGCCGGCCAATGTCTGCACTGCTGGAGCCGACCGTGCTGGAAGTAAGGCTGCTGAACACTGGAGACGGGCTGGGAGAGAAGCTGCCACTCATGAAGTCCCATATTCCCCCTGCTCCACCATTCAGACCTAAGCCAAAACACTAAGACATCAGCTCAAATATTCACAAGACTGCAATCGTGATATCCACCTTTTTCTTCCCGTAAGAGTGGGTGTGGCCATTTGTAAATTTTATGGGTCTGGCTTCCGGTTTCATCCGCGTCCCGCTATTTTAGCTGTACAATACAGCTTGTTTCTCTGCTTGATATTGCAAATTTGTGTATCTTACCATGTAATTTTATTGTATTATCTTAATTATGAACACACTGGTTTGTACTGCAAAACGTTTTACCCTTTACTGCACGTTGTTATGTCTCCTTATTTCCCTATTACGGCTAATGAACCGGAAGTCTCGCCTATGTTAGATACAAAGGTGGATAAAGTTTGGGAAACTAATTCTCACCTAAGGAGTTCTGCGTAGACGTAGGTGTTCCTAGAAGGCCGTGCTCGGTTTTAACGGGTGGTGCCTGCGGCTGGCTCTGCTGGGAGGTCATTCCAGTGAGGAGAGACTGGGACAGGGATTGAGACAGAGAGCTGAGCGGGGAGGCAGATAGAGATGACGAGGAATGCAGAGAGGAAGACCGAGCCAGAGAGCCAGGAATATTGACAGGAGCAGAGCCTCCTAATAACCTCTGACCTACAAGGGGGAAAAAATTTGAACATTAACTTCATCCTCTACCGTATATAAGACAACACAAAGTTGCTACGAAAGCAGGAAAAGTCTTACTTGTTAAACCAAGGCCATTGTTGTCTTGGTCCTCTAGCTCTTTGTCGAGGGAGGCAACATTGATGTCACTAAAATTCAGGTCAAGTGCAGATCCTAAGAGCAAGAAAAGTAGTGTACGATTCAATATCTTTGCAACGTGGATACAAAACACAAGCTACACTCTTAAAAATAAAGGTTCCAAGGGGGTGTTTTTGCAGTGATGCCTTAGAAGAACCATTTTTGGTTTTCCAAAGAATCTTTTAGTGGACAGTTCCTAAAAAAACATTTTGAAGAACATTTTAAAAATCTAAAGAACCTTTTCCGAGGGTCCATTTGAAAGGTTCCATGGATGTTCTCCATGGAAGGGTCTTCATAGAACTATTGATGCCAATAAAGAACCTTTATTTTTACGAGTGTACTTAAAGGAATAGTTCTTCTCGGCGCCGATAGCCTTGTGGGCTGTGCGCTGACATACAGCGCTGTTGCGCTACAAGCGTCCCAAGTTCGAATCCCGGCTCAAGGACCTTTCCCGATCCCGCCCCCTTCTCTCTCTCCCACTTCACTTCCTGTCAGCTAATGATTTGTCCTATCACAATAAAGGCAAAAAGGCTAAAAAAAAAATCTTTAAAGGGATAGTTCACCCAAAAATGAAAAATATGTCATTAATTACTGTCATGTCGTTCCAAACCCGTAAGACCTACATTCATCTTCTGAACACAAATTAAGATATTTTTGATAAAATCTGAAAGCTCTCTGACCCTGCATAAACAGCAACGTAACCGATATGTTCAAGACCCAGAGTAGTAAGGACTTTGTTAAAATGGTCCATGTGACATCAGTGGTTCAACCTTAATTTTATGAAGCTATGAGAATAATTTTTGTGCGCAAAGAAAACAAAAATAACGACTTTATTCAACAATTTCTTCTCTTCCGAGACAGTCTTTAATGTGTGTTCATGAGAGTACCATGATGCATGCTATTTTAACAATATCCTTACTACCTTTCTGGGCCTTGATCATGTCAGTTGTGTTGCTGTCTATGCAAATTTCATCAAAAAATACCTTAATTTGTTTTCTAAACATGAACAAAGATCTTACAGATCTGGAACGACATAAGCATAATTAATGACAGAATTTTCATTTGTGGGTGAACTATCCCTTTAAAGAGACAATATTACAGACATCCTGCAGGATACAAAGCATTTCAGTTCACAGTCTATAATAACTATACATCAAAGGCTGCTTTTAGGCAATAGTCATATATGTAACTTAAATTATCGTAAAAGCAGTCGTGAAGGCAAAAGCACTTACCATCCATTTAGCTCTGTGCTGCTGAGTCACTGCTGCTGCTGCTGGTGAGTTTTAGTGGACTCACTGACTTATGGCTAATGCATTGCCACAAATACAGCTTCCACTTCACTAAACACTCTGCATTTAACTGCACTGCCTTATCTGGGCTGAGTCTGTCTGGTGTACTTTTATCCTTGGATGTAGCGTTTGGCTGAACGGCTCTATGATGAAAGAGTGCTGCAGGACTTACCTATTACTGACTCCACGGTATTGCTGCCTGGATAGAAAGGCGTGGCTTTTGCATTCATGGTTGATAAAGTGGTGGGTGACGAACTGTCAGATCCGATACTGGAGGCCAAGCTGGACGTGATGCTCGATGTTATGCTGGATGCTAGCGGGTTCACCACTGAGAACACACTGCCATGAGCCTGGGAAAAGAAGTAATGCGACACAAGACAGCGTCAAATATAATAGGATCCACAATGAATAGAAGGAAACTGTTACAAATCTAGTTTAGAACTGAAGCAACAAGATTTTAGAAAGGAAAGGGTTAGTTCACCCAAAAATGAAAATTCTGTCTTTAATTACTCACCCTCATGTCGTTCCAAATCTGTAAAACCTTTGATCATCTTCAGAACACAAATTAAGATGTTTTTGATAAAATCTGAGAGCTTTCTGACCCTGCATAGACAGCAACGCAACTGACACGTTCAAAGCCCAGAAAGGTAGTAAGGACATCGATAAAATAGTCCATGTGACATCAGTGGTTCAACTGTAATTTTATGAAGCTACAAGAATACTTCTTGTGTGCAAAGAAAACAAAAATAATGACTTTCATCATTATTTTTTTTTCTTTGGGACTATTTTAATGATGTCCTCACTACCTTTCTGGGCCATGAAGCCATGTAGTTATGTTGCTGTCTATGCAGGGTCAGAAATCTCTTTTATCAAAAATATCTTAATTTGTGATTTAAAGATGAACAAGGGTCTTACAAGTTTGAAATGACATGAGGGGGAGTAATTAATAACAGAACTTTCATTTTTTTGGTAAACAGTTTGTATTTATGTTGCTTTCATAAAGTTTTGAAAAACTTTAGCTATAAATAAAAAACGTTTTTCAAATATTAACAAGTGAACACTGCGTAGCAGTTCTGTTACATATATGTACACACACATTTTTTTTTTTAAGAAACATAATAACATAAGACTGATTATAATTTCAGAACAGTTCTGCTACCAACTGTCGACATTTCTGCATTCATGTCTCAAAAATGTTAATCCATAAATAAATAAATAGATAAATAAATAAAATTATTTCGAATGGTTTTTTTTTTTTTTTTTTTTTTTACAACCACTGTTATTTTAGTATCATTTAAATATACTTTTATAGTACTAATACTTTGCTTTAGCTTTTAATTTTATATTGGTAACTTTGTTAGTGCTTTTGTTGTTTTTATTTTATTTATTTTTTTATTGCTATTTAGCCTTAATTCATTTTTATTTAAATTTCAATGTTAGTACCCTATTTTACGGGATGTAAGTTATATTCAAAAGAATGTAATTTTGACCCATTCTGGCCTTATAGTCAGGTATGACTGGACTTCCAGAAAATACGTACTTGAACTCGATTAGTTTAGTTAGCTGTCAAGGCAGTATTTCTTTCATTTTTAGTTTTTCATGTATTTGTAGTTTATTTATACTTAGACTTTAGACTTCAATAAATTAAAAAAAAAGTTTTAGTTTACAATAACAACACTGTTTTTAACAAAGTTAGATTTAAAACATTTGTGAATACATGTATGTTTTATAGCAGTATGTTCAGATGACGCTTAACGCAGTGTTTCCCACACACTGATTTATTTGTGGGGGCTCACCACAATATCAAAACTGGCCGCTACAAATACATTTTTAAAAGGCTTTGACTTCACTGAATAAACATGAGCACTTAACGTTTCAAAATCAAAACACGGCACTAGCGTTTTTATATTAGTGTTTATCTGAAGGAAATTTTTGATTTCATTTCCATTTCATCTTGCCTGTAATGCCTGATAAAGCAACGTTTGTAAGCGCAGTGCTGCTTTGTGTACAGCCGTAAAAAAAAAAAAAAACTATTTTTGCCACACCAAAAGAAGCACCTAGTGGCAATGTATGAATTTGCATTTTCATTTAGATGTGAAAAATCGGCCGATGGTTTCACGCAGCAAACACGGAGAGTTGTAAATGTGAACCGGTTTATAAATCCCACGAGGGAAGCCTTGCCACACATAGAGTGCAAGTCTGTGGGAAACGCTGCGTAATGTAATAATTTCTTGGAAATGAGACTGAAAACATGGAATATAACATGATCCACTGCTCCAATCACTTTATGTCTTATACAGTCCTTATTTGTAAAGTTATAAAATGCATGAATGTGAGCACTTGCTTTACCTGTTTGTCTTGGTCCATTAACTTTTGATTATTTTCCCCAGACTGGCTCTTCTGGTTCTTTGCCTGAAATCAGATAATACATCCTATCATGTGACCTGATGTTGTTAAGGCAATCAGGGGTGTTACAATATACCTGCTCAGGAAGCGGGAAAAAAAGTAAAAACGCCCTTTAAAGTAGTTTGCGACAGTATAACATTACAGCGTGCTTCGTTTTGATATTTTATGATGATTACCACAGCATGGTCATGTGGCCACTGGGTGTTGTTCTCCGATCACTACGACATTAAAACTATTTTAGAGCTCAGCACATGAATGCTAAATGAAAAAAGTTTACGTGTAATGCATTTCAAAGCCAATGTTTTAATACCTACGCACACAGTGCTGCCACACCCTCAATCTCAAAGACTGAAGTGCAGCTTTTCAACAACAACAACTCACTGACAACTAAAGACAAGTAGTTTTCATTTAGCAAAAACCACTGAAAAAACACAAGCGAAACGTGGTGAGAACAAATGAAATGACCCAAGGGCAAAGAAATCAAAGTGAAAGCTTGCAGTGTGTGTCATGCCTGCAGTCAAGCAGGACGTCCCTTTAGAAAGGGCTAGAGAAAACGGCCATGTGTACCTGATCCTCCCGTTCAAAACCCGGAGCTTTGGGATAGTTAGACGTCGGAGAGGAAACACTGGACGTGGTGGACTCTGAACAAAAGCTACCATTAGTAAAGCATTTTGGCCTGCTGATGGGTCCAATTGGGGACAAAGAACTGTTGCTCCCTGAGCCTGGTGTTACAGTTGGACTATTAGAGCATGATACCTGAAGAAGAAAAGCACAAATGAGCTTAAAAATGTGTTTTGGAGCCAAATAGGTGATGTTTTTTTTTGAATTGTTGATTAGGTAGATCCAAATGTGAGAGGTTTTAGCGCATAATAAAAGAAAAACAGCCTCATTTTTTGATCTAATGTGAATCAAGAGGCATTTGAGTATAAAAGGCCTGATCTGAATGTGCGTTAGTCTCCCGTTTCAACACAGACTGCAATAGGCAGGAAAGAATGCAAAGCAAACCAAAGTCAATAAAATGAAACACTGCTGAAATGAAAAGAGAAGCAGTAGCTCTATCAACGAAACAATCAACTGCTCTCTAAATTAAGGACATTTCTCTACCACAGATGTAAGACAGATGCAAGACAAGTGTGAGAAGGTGAATGCAAACATACGTTTCCTGTCTGGCCGTTGTTACTGGCGCTGCTGGTGATGGAATTCGTGTTGCCGCTCCACTCGCTGACTGGACACTCTGGGTATTGCGGCGAGCCCAGCTTGGACTGAGAACCCGACTGCATTGCTGTGAGCAACGTGCTCATGGTCTCCTCTGTGGAAGGAATTCCTTCATTCACACACACAAATAAATAGTCTTTAGAGTCATGAACTTTGGGCTGCACGCTTTGGAGGGAATCAAATTACGATATAACTTGCGATTTGATATTTAAAGGAGATTTTTAAAAAAGAAGCTCCAGGTTTGTTTTTAAAGCAATTTCATAACTAAATATTTAAGTAAGAAATATCACTACTGAAATATCACTAAAAACTCATTTTAAAATATTTATAACAGCAAGTTTATTTTACAGTACAGCTGTACAATTAATTTCATTACCATTAAAATATTCATGGCTGTCTTAATTTGTTCCATTTTCAAATGTTAAACCATTAAGGTTTTTATTTTTTGCAGAAAACCACAGAGCTTTTCTTTTGCTGAAAACATTCAGTTTCTAAGCGCTTCTCATTGCAAGTTTAGGAAGATCGTTGGCTCACGTTGTGTTCCAGAGTGCATGTTACAAGCAAAGCAAACTAATAGCAGATGCAGAGATGAGGGACAGTTCACCCAAAAATGAAAACTACCCCATGATTTACCATCAAGCCATCCTAGATGTATATGACTTTCTTCTTTCAGGCGAATGCAATCTGAGTTATATTACAAATTGTCCTGGCTCTTCCAAGCATTATAATGGCAGTGAATGGCTGTTGAGATTTTGAAGTCTAATAAAGTGCATCCATCCATCATAAAATCTGCTCCATAAGGCCCCAGGGGGCAGGGGGATAGGGGAGTGGGGTTAATTAAGGCCTCATGAAGTGAATCGACGTGTTTGTGTAATAAAAATTTTATACACCGTAATCTAGATTTTGCTAACTGTCATATGCACGTTCACAAGAGAGTTGCGTTTCAGTGGAAGATATAGGATGTAGCGTAAGCTCCGGTGAGAATATGCTAGTCTCGCAAGAGCCAAGTTTCGTTAACAGCAAAGAAAAACCAGTCTCCTCTAGGCTTATATCGAAATCTTCCAACATTTTTCTTTACAAATTCTCGTTTTGTACTTCTAAGTTGTGACTGGTGGTTTGTTTTGCTCTCTCTTCCACACCTCCGCGTTCATCATTGCCATTCACCTTCATCCTACGTCACACTCTGGAACGCCACTTGCTCGGAAACACATGTACGACAGTTAAGGCCGTTTCACACTGAACGTGATGCGTGATGGATACAAAGAGACATGCACTCTTTGCACTCTATTTTTTTCATGTTTCCTGTATAGAAAAATGTTTCATTTTTTTGTCATACGTAATGACAGAAGATAGGATCACATGATTGACAGATCTAAAGTGAACGCGCCAACTCAACGCTCGTGCACGTGGAAGAAATCGACAGTGCTCTTCAGATGACATAATTCAGTGGGTATTAAATTCTGTATTATTCTGTATTAAAAAAAAAACATGTAAGAATAAATCTGTTCTCAGATACTAATGATAACAAGACTCAGCATCCACTCGCTTCTCTCTCGGAATACTCTTCTTCTGTGATTGTTTACACTGGTTTTCATAACAGTGCCACCTCTCTATCCTTTTGCAAGTAGGGCAACAGCAGTTGCTGTGGCCATGTGATGTAATGCTCGAATCTTATTGGACGGCCCATGTTTTCGATTTGCAAAACTAAAAAGATATGTCGGACTGGTTCAACGATCTGTGTGGAAGCATGCATAGGAATCTGTTGTTTTATTCCAGCACGTCATCATGTGCTATATTTCGCTTTTTTTGTGCTCAGTGTGGAAAGGCCTTTAGCGGAAGCTAGAGATCATAGTTTATAAAGTTTTAAATATGGATTTTTTTTATAAAACCCACAGCGATTTGCTTCAGAAGGCTGTTATTAACCCCATGGAGCCATGTGGAGCACTTTTTAATAATGGATGGATGCACTTTATTGGATTTGAAAATCTCAACACCCATTCACTGCCATTATAAAGCTTGGAGGGGCCAGAACATTTTTTTTATTTAACTCTGACTGTATTCATCTGAAAGAAGAAAGTCATATACACCTAGGATGGTTTGAGGGGTAAATCATGAGTTCATTTTCATTTTTGGGTGAACTATCCCTTTTAAAACTCATATTGTAATTTTGTTTTTATAACCAACACGTGAACTCAATAAAATCACTGCACTGTAGGTATTTAACTTCAACACATCAATCATCATTAGAAACAGGCTTACTTTCCACATGTGCAAAAGCACAGAATGGACCTCTTGGACAGTATCCAGTTTGCCTCATGTCGTTGCATTTAGTAGATTTGTATATCTTTAAAACAAAGAGAGACGTTGGTGAGAAGATAAAAATAATGTCAATCAAATTAATTATAAGTCATTCAAGTTCAGTGTTGTAAAGGTGTGTCGGACTCACCTCTGGGTGGAACTGCTGTTCGGTACGAGAGTGGCAATACTGACAGCTGTCACCGCTCTCACACTTGGAGGGTTCGCCCCATTCATCGCCATGCTTTACGCTCGGGCAGGGCGTCGATCTGCAGAGACATCCAAAAAATGTGTATTTTATTCTTAGATGTGACCAACCAAAATAACAAGCACAATAAAACCTATAAATATGAAATATGTTCAAATATCATCACTTCCACTGTGTTTTAGGTGTCACTGTTTGTCGACTTCTGTTTTATTCTGTTTCCATCTCACCTGTATTTGAACTTTCTGGGATTTCTTCTCCTATCTCTGCTGTTGTGATAGTGGGGACATGCATAGCCCTGCCTGCATAGACGTGGAGGCTTGGTGCACTGCTCGGTTTTATAGTTGGCCAAAACAAAATTGGTGTCTGCAGAAAAGGGGAACAGAAACTGATAAGTTGACCAGTCATTTTTGTAACCGCTACTACTGAAGTCTTTGATCAGCTGTTGTGCTGGGCTTGCATTAATGTGGGAAAGATTTGTGTCACCTTGCCAGCGTGGGTCCTCATTCAAGGTCTTCTCAATCATGGCCTGGCTGGCCAGCACACCCGGCTGCAGGTCAGGAATTCCCTCTCCAGATCCCAACTGGCCGTTCTGCAGAGCTTCCTGTGCCTGGATTTCTCTGTGAACATAATTATGCAAGTCAGGCCACCCATTCAACAAAACCAACACCAATTCCGAATGGTAGATGTAAAGAAAAAAAAAACAAGACCGCTCTTGATGTAACAGCTATTTCCACATACACGTTGCTAGGCAACTGCTGAGATGGCATATTTCTTGTTATTTAATCACTGGTAAGCCACATTTCCAGGCCGTTCGGGGCTATTTTGTGCAGACTGCTCGTCGATGCAGGTGTAATTGAGCCATTGGGAAACAACAAATATGGTATATATTTGCAAATTAGGTTAAGCAGCCTCTAATAAGCACTCTTGACTGCTCTCTTATCAGCTGAATGCATATGTAAATACCTATGGTGTTAATCAGCTGAAAACTTTTCAGTTTTGCAACTGAAAGCAACCGTCATAACACAACAATGTCTAGCGCAAACTGCTGTTATTTTGAGATTCACAGTTTTTACGCTAGTTGGGGGTTGGGAATCCTGGCAGAAATTCCCCTGCCACTGAAAAACAGGAATTTGAGTGCCACAAGCCAAAGAACTTCCTTTTCCGACTACTGCCCTTAAGCTTTGCCTTGCACTCTAAGAAATGCAAATATGTACCTGCAACATACATCAAATGATTAAAACTGTAACTACTACTCTGCATTTTTTGGTTGTTTGTTTTTAAAAGTATTTTATGTTACTAAAGCTGCATTTATTTGATCAAAAAACAAGTAAATATTGTAAAATATTATAATTTAAAGTAACCGATTTCTATTTGAATTCATTTTCAAATGTTATCTATCCCTGTGATGTAAAGCTGAATTTTCAGCATAATTACTCCAGTCTTTAGTGTCTAGGGCCTATGAAATCTGTTTTGTTTTTGCCCAAATTTTTTTTTTATTAATTTTTTTCAAATTCCTTTTTTCTTTTTTCTGTTTTAATGATTAAACTAAGAAATATTAATAAAAAAGCAGGTCTAATTAATTAAAATCATGAAATGCGTGCAGTTTAACAACAATTTATTAAAAGTTTAACAACAACTACATTTTAAGTCCCTATGAAATGTTTCATTTTATTTTCCTCAAATTCAGTTTTATTTTGCTCAATCTTTTTTTTTTTTGGATTTCATTTTAATGGTTTCATTACATTTTAATAATCAAAAGCATTTCTAGTTAATTGATTTTATTAAATTTTGTTTCAGGATTATTTGATGAATAGAAAGTTCTAAAGCTTTTATTTGAAATAGAAATCTTTTGTAACATTATAAATGTCTTTACTTTTTACATTTGATAAATTTAATGCATTGTTGATAAATAAAAGACTTAATTTTTTAAAATCTGAGATTGAATAAAGGAATCTTATTGCGTAACTAACATGTCCGCGATACGGAAAACGTGGATGGAATCGCGGAATCCACTCAAAAAAAGGAATTTACTGTATAAAACGGAATGTCACGGAATGTTTCAAATTTTGGATGAAAAAAACAATCAAAAGTAGATCAGCACACTTAAATAATAATAATAATAATTAAATAAATAAAATGATTTTTTTTTTTTATATATAAAATCATTTAATTAGAGATGCTTTTGATAAATAAAACAGAATGGAGCCATTAAAACAGAATCCAGAAAACTAATGGAACACACAGAATTTGTTACAAATAAAACTGATTTTGAGGGGGGAAAATGCATTTCATAGGGCCTTAATTTTTTTTATTTTTCTTAAAACTTTAAATAAATTGTTGTAAAACTGTGTAAGTTTTAGAAATATTTAAGTTTAAGAAATATTTAAACTAGGGGGAAAAAAACAGAAAGCAAAAACATTAAAACAGAAAAAAAAATGCAATTTGGGAAAAAAAAAAAAAAAAAAAAAAAACAGATTTCATAGGGCCCTATACTTGTAATGCGTTACCCCCAACACTGTCGGTATGTGTTGTTTTGGTGTGTTTTTTTATAGTAGCTGCGCTAACAGTGGATTGCTTCGACTGTAGGTACATTCCTCATTAATGCATGGGCCAGGGGGCACGTTGATTTGCATTTTTTCCCTTATTAATCATACAAATTTAATATGCTAAATTGACACCCTGAGATTGACACTCTCACACACTGAGAGCGGAAGAAAAGTCTACCTGATGTCATAAACTGGTGGCCGTAGGTCATGTGGTCCATGAGCGAAGGCGCAGTGGAGGCCGTTCTTCACACAATGCCCACGTGCATCCGTCTCATGGATGCAGGTGCCGGTCTTATAGTAGCGTAAATGGTACTTGCGCTCTGTGTCACCGGTGGTCCGGTGTAAATAAGGGCAACTGTGAAGAGAAAAGCACCAGTGTTGCTCATCAGGAATCATGCTCAATGAAAGAAATACATTTTGATACTTTGATTTAGAATAGATATTTCACAAACATGTACAGAGCAGTGCATTTCTTTGTGAATTTGATAACAATAACAAAGTGAAAGTAATGCAAAACACTAAACACAAATGTAAATCAATGACATCAACAGAAAAACTCCTTCCCAATGAGTGCTCTCTTGGAACGATATATTTCGAAATACTGCATGAGGTTTGTCTCACTGACTGCTTACTACACTGCCTTGAAAAATATAGTAAAGAAAAAGACGTTGGACACAAACACACTATTGCATTTTGTTGTCACAAAATAATTATTGTATTGGAAGTTGAAGCTGCACTTACCTGCCTGACAACTGTTTCTAATATTCAACAATATAAGTGACAGTGTGATATATAAACAGACAACAAAACTTTACAATTGCTTTATGCTAAAACAGATCATCAACAACTCTTTTTATTCCTAGTAAAATACACTATTAATAGTACTTAATGCATTATTTCCAGAAACAAAATACACACTTGCAAACATACATGTTAAAATACATCAACAAATACACTAGTACAGTGTTGGCCACTTAAATATACTGTTAAACATAGCATGCAAAAAATAAAATAAGACATAAAAGTGCAAGCATCATCGAAGTCTCTGCAAATGCTTCTCTTTCACAACTTTAAAACAGTCAAACACTTGTGAAATACTTCCCGGCTGTTAGTTATTTTGCAAGACATACTGGCAGACGGTACACATATGTAGTGTAAAGGAGAGTAACGTCTCTACGAAATTATGAAATATTACAGTGCACGTTTGGTGCTGTCAGCACAGCACGAGTCTAGATAATAACTAAGTCCGCGTTCAGATAACTGCACCTTTTAGTTTCAAAATGCATAATAATGCACACTGCTAATACATATAATGCAAATGCTGAGATAGGAGAAATAGGTATTTCTAAGAAACATGTTTATTTTTAAGAAAGGATTTAAGGCACACAGAAAACGAGGCTGTGAGAATCCAAGCAGCTCCCTGGAAGAGAGCAGATTTATACTGAAAATGCTACATACCCAATAATCTTCTCAAATATAGCAACTGCATCTTGTTCAGGTAGCAACAGTAACTATGGCAACAGCAATGATGTCATCATAGGACGGCTGCTACTGGATGAATGAACGTGTGGTTTATGCCTATACTGAAACTGTGACATACATTGCTGGAGAGATTCAGCAGAGACGTGGGACCAATCGTTTAAGAGTTATATTTACAATAATAACACTAGCACTGGAGTATTCTTCAGTATAGGTGTAGATAAAGAAAAACTAAATACATTTATCTACCTAATATAACTGTTTTTTGTCAAATAAATGTTGTAGACATCACTACGTTGTTATGTAAGGAATGAAATATATGAATAAATACTTCTTTTAGAATGAATAAGATGAGAAAACACCTATATATGTGG
Source organism: Labeo calbasu (assembly GCA_019740295.1). Taxonomy (NCBI): domain Eukaryota; kingdom Metazoa; phylum Chordata; class Actinopteri; order Cypriniformes; family Cyprinidae; genus Labeo; species Labeo calbasu. The sequence continues at coordinate 10,455 of JAHKKF010518937.1, read as the reverse complement.
GCCCTCTATTAATGAATAGTTGCAAAATAATATTAAACATAATATAAAAATAGCTGAAACAAGCATCCACAATTACATATCGAAAATTTATGATTAATTTTGTTTTTGAAATTTTGAAATTGTCAGATTACAACAATAAAAACTAATTATACCATCACTGGTGTTGCAAAATCGTTAGTAAAAACTATATTTAAAAAAACACTTCCAGATATAATCTATACACAATCAAAACTTTGACAGAGATTTCTCATAGGATACTATGTCAATCTCTCAGAAATATCTCCTGACTTCATACTACAACTTTCCCAAAATCAAAACAAAGTGGTCATGCCACTATTTACAGTTGGAGCTCCAAAACAATCTTACGAAAAAAAAACTTGGCACCTGACTAACAGTAAAGTCACGTGGACACTATAGCAATTATCTGATCCATTTACAGAGCCTTTGAACTCTACTGTTGCACAATTCCAGCAAAACTAGTGGTTTAAATACAATTTAATGAATGAGAAACTAGCATAAGCTAAACCACAAACAGCAGACACGTAAACAACCCTTGTTTATGTTTTCAAATAAGTAGTGGGATCAATAAAGCATCAAAAGATCCATCTTGAGCACTGTTTTCATCAATTGTCAAACCATTTGCCAGAGAATAAAATATATGTGACCCCTGGACCTCAAAATCTATTTGTATATGTGTAGCAATAGCCAATAATATATTGTACGGGTCAAAATTATAGATTTTTCTTTTATGCTTTCCTACCGTAAATAGATCAAAACTTAATTTTTGATTAGTAATACGCATTGTTAAGAACTTCATTTGGACATCTTTAAATTTCAAAAAATGTACCCTTATGACTGGTTTTGTGGTCCAGAGTCACATATACAATTGGGCTAAACTGGACATGACGGTGTTTGGAAAAAACTCCTAACTATAACATGCTTTGTAAACACACGAGTTTTCATAAAGCGAGGGCTAGTAAACATTGTAATAGCAGCGAGCCAATCAGAAAAGTGTACGTGCAAGGAAGAGCCAATCACAAGACAGAGAACAGGGGGCGTGTCATTAGACTCTCTAAGAGCAACATACAAGGAAGGCAACAAAAATGACTCTCCACCATCAGCCTTCTGACCTTCATTTCTAAACCAAAGCTATACATTTCTGCTACACATAGGGGCAAACTGGGAACTGAGAGAGGAGTCATCAGTTAAAAGTGGAAGTGAAACTCGAGAAATAAATACACACACACACCGAGCGAAAACAACACCGTTAGCAGTAAAAGACTAACGTTACAAGCGAAAGCGATTTAATAGCCAATACACAGGGAGTAAAACATTAACATAAAGTAAACACGATAGTGAATTTACAAGGCATCAGTCTGCCAAGCTTCATTTTATGAAGAGGGCGTGTGCTACACAGAACAAGGCGAGTCAAAACACTACAACATGTTCATGGTTACTAAAAAAAAGGAAAAATCTGATACACAAAATGCATGCATTTACAAAAGAAATCATTGTTGTGATATATTGGAATTATTAAAACAGCCATCGTTTCTAGCAACCCAAGCACACGGTAACCCTGCCTATGCAAAATAAGCATGACTACGCGCACTGGCGCGAAAACATGAGTGAAAACTGCAGCATAAATAAAAGAAAAAAGTTACTTACTCGTCTCCATCGGGACATATTCCTGTTGTTTCATCATACTTCGTGCAATATACATCTGGGCTGTAATTAAAAGTCCCGTCTCTTCTTCTTATGGGTCTCCGTCTTCGCTGATTTAGAAAATGCCAGTGGAAACACGTAAAGGGTCTATGCTGTGTGCATTTGTGCTGCAAAAACAGTGGGCACTGCTCGGTCCTGAACTCCTTCAAATATCTATAATCAAAATGGAAAAAAAGCTTTACAACCAACCATTTTCGCAGCACTTGAGTGATGTAAACAAATCAGTATCGACAGAATCAGACGCTGTAATGTCGAACTGAGTTCAAAGTTTGGAGCCGTGGTGGCTGTTTACACTGCGTAGTTTCTTACACGCTGCCATTCCACAACAAAACTAGCACTGGATACATATTTTACGTGTTAAATCCTCTTTTCACCAGCTGTAAATATACAGTGTTCATTTTATGTGTTTATAAACATCTAAATGGGAACGGAATGTGTTTAATTGTTTGAAAAATTAACTGCATTAACTGTAGCCACTGTGAGCTATTTATCAAGGCTTTCCACTACAACATTAGAGGCTTACGCCAAGTACTCCGCGATTAGCGTACAGAGTTACGTCAAATCTTCGACGTACGTTCCATTCAAAGCAACGGTGCGTACGGCGGGAAAAGAGCGTAGAGTAAGAAACACGGGCCGAGGAAGGAGGCGGATGCAGCTAACAAACCAGCCTGCTAGCTACATCTAGCGAGCGTCTCGACTCGCTCGTCTTGCTGCTGTGCAATGTACATGTCTTCAAGCTTTTACACAAGCAGCCTTTGAGCAAATAAGCGAAGAGCACTTTCTTAAGTTTTCAAAGGCACACGGCGCGACTAAATCTTTGATACGGAAAACAACGCAATGTTTTTAGCAGAGAAGATTGTTGATTTCATTAACATTGATATGTGAGAGCCGCGTGCATTCGGAAGAATTTACAAAAGGAAAAGCACCATTTTAAAACGAACGGAGGGAGAGGAAACAGCAAGCGTTACAAATACAAATCCGACAGTCGAATATCGAATAGTCATCGAGTTCCGCTAAAACGTATTTTCGTCCATTTAATGTTTACTTTACTTACGTATAGTGGGTTGGTTTCTCGGTTTGAGGAGAAGCGCTCGCCGCCGTTTTCGAAACCGACGGCATTTTCAGTCAAAACAATAATAGCGCGTGCGCGGGGACCCTCTCGTCTACTCATGCTCTCGCGCGCCGCTGCAAGGCCAATATGAGCAACTGGCGGGACAAACAAACACAAGACAATGGCCATGCTGCATAGCAGCACACTGCCATAATGCAACGATCCCTCACACAAACCAAGTGACTATTTAAACTGTAACATGTTGTTCTTAA
>JAHKKF010518936.1:3890-19539 GCA_019740295.1 Labeo calbasu | reverse complement strand
AAAAAGCCATATGACATGCTCTTTAATAAATGTTGTAACATTGTTAGAAATATATTGTTCATTGTTAATTGTAAAAAAGTTAGTAAATAAATATTAATGTTACAAACCAGCATGCTCCTGTTATTTATTTATGCAGCTTTAGAGTGCTAGACAACGACAGTCATAGTGACCATGTCTGTCAAGCTCCAAAAAAAAAAAAATAAATAAATAAAAAATAAATCAATAACTCATCATAAACGAATCATAAAAGTGCTTCACAAATTCTCAGGAAAAAAAGAAGTTTGGATTAATACAACAGTGTGTAAATAAATGGCATAAACTGTTCCCCATACTTCCATTTAATACATTATTCCACAAGTTTCTGTACAATATATATATTGATGGTTTCTGCATATTGAGTGATGACCTCAGAGAGAGCGAGCATGCGTGTGTGTTTATCTGAACTAAATTCTCTCAGGTCAAGAGAGCTGCTGACCAGACTGACTCCAGCTGAGCGGGCATTAGCCTGTCCCGCACGTGGCATGAGCCCAGTGGGAGAGCCGATACAGTGCGGGCAGCACAGCACTGGGCTCCCCTGATGAAAGCTGTATTGATTGAGAAAAAGGCCTTTTGATAAAGCAGATTGCTCATCGGAGTGGAACCTCATGCTCCTCAGATATAACGCCTCTCAATCCGCCGGCCGCCAAATCGACCCTGACGCCTGCAGCCGTCACCAAAGCAGGGAAACGTCCTCATCTCTCATCCGCTCTGATCACACTGAAGCCCGGGCCCATCGATTGCCAGCCGCACCTCCTCTGGACTGCGTGAGTAAAGTACATGAAGGTGGTGCTGGCCGAACTGCAAGCCTCCCTTCGGTTACAAGACTCACCCCCAACAGCGTGGTTTGTGCTCTGCCGAGAACATTTTTCATTTAGCTTCCACCAAAAACAAATCAGACTCAACGTCGGTCTGTTTTGGGACTGGAGGAAATCAAATTTGTGCTTTTACAGGGATGAAAACAAATCATCTTGAACAGTTACACTTATATGGCATTACGTTCAACTCCACAGATGTGTGCGATTGAAAGCGTGTTTTTGGCACGGCGTAGCGTGAAGTAGCGATGCCCGTCAATGTTATTTATTCGTTGAGAGTAATTACAGGCGGTTGAGTGGATAGTAAGGAGTTGAGGACAGTGCTACACAATTGTTTTGCCACTATGGTGGGTCTCTTCAAGTTTGGGCTAATGAAAAGAGGGGCTGATGGATGTTGTATGATGGTTATGTATTACATACACTGAGTTTAGCATGAGTTGCATTGGACTCTCTGGTATTGTATTTGTTTGGTTAAATCACCTAACTCTACTCTTTGAAGAGTCTCATTGGAAGTGTCTGGGGAACGGTTTAACCCTTTGGGACTCAAGTGTCATTTGACTGTTTTTACTGCAATCAGCATGCTACACAACAACACAAATGTGCTCAGGTATTCAAAGTGCTTTCATCTAGACATGTCTGTAAAGGGCAGGAAGTGGAGGAGACTGGGGATGGTTGTAACGCTTTTTGCTTTAACATCTCAGTCATTTGGAGCGCTTCGATATAATTGGCTAAATGGTTCATGTTACAAATTAGTCACTTTGATATGTATTGTCTGCACATACTTGGGGGCTAAAAATCAATTACATTTTGTACATTCAAAAAATTGTTTTTAATCAAATTTTATTTATTTATTTACTTATTAAATAAATAAATAAAGTAGGATTACTTGATTTGAGATTAATTGGAATGGAATTAATTAATTAATCAGAATTAATTGGAAAACATGATTTTTGAAAAGTTTGAACTTTTGAATTTGAAACACTTTTGAATTTTTGAATTTGAAAAAAATGTTTTCTTTTGATATATACAGCAAAGAAAGCAAGTTATTCAGGTTTGAATAAATGATGACAATTTACATTTTTTGGGTGAATTATCCCTTTAAAATCTTTTTTCTCCTTTACTTATATTTTATTGTTTTAATTTTAAAGGAAATAATATAATAACACTCTAAATAAGAAACTAAAGCTGCTAGCTAGTGGCGGTAAATTGGTAAATGTCTTTATGAGTCATTCATTCATTCAATTTGTTCCAACGGCTGATTCATTCAGGAATTTAGTAAACGACTCACTTTATGAATGGGCCTTTGAATCACTGATCCAATTCGTTCAAAACGTGGATTTATTCATAAACTAAACACTGCTATTACTCACAGATGCACAACAATTCTGCTGTGGGCTTAGATAATTTTTTTGTTGCCAAAACTGAGCAAAAACAGACAATATTGTGTTTAAAATATAACACAATATTAACTTATTTCCTGAACTGCTGTATAAAATCACATTTGCACTCACACAAATACATACTGCTCTCGCTGCTCGTGTGACATCGCGTATCATATGATATAAATATGAGACAACAACTCATACAGGAGCATTTTTGCCCCAATATCTTGAATTTTAGGGCATCTGCATTTATGGAGTTGTTGCAATGTGCATTAACTGCATTAAAATATTTTAATCATGTTATTTTTCATAACTAAAGTTAATGCGTTACACTGACAGCACTAATATATGCATACATAAATATATATTTGTCCTGTACATTCTTTATATTTGTACACAGAGACTGTACCCAACCATCCACAGTCTCCACCCATCAATAAGTACCTTGAAGCATTATAAAACGCTTGTATACACCTCAAACACATATAGACCTCTATTTAGAACGTTTTTTAGACAAAATTCTTGAAAAAAAAAAAAAGGTGAGCAAATAAATAAATAAATAACACAATTATCACAACTGCGTCAAAAGTTGGTTTATGCACTGTCCCATTATGTGCATTTTATTTTATTTTATTTTATTTTACATTTATAAATCTGACTGCAAATCAAGTGGTCCTACCTCAAAACATATATTTTTTTGCCCTGTATATTCTTTATATTTTTACACAGAGACCGTACACCTTGAAACCTTATAAAACACTTATTTTTTAGTATCAATAATATATGTAGCGACCTCTACTTAGAACATTTTTTAAAAAAACTTTACCATTAATCTGACAACCACTTCTACAGTGCAACAAGTACTGAAGAAAAGTACTTTTTTTTGCACTTTCTGCAAAAAATAAAAAGAAAAAGAAACTTTTCCTAGGGTTAACAGTCTTATGCTGAGAAGTAAAGAATGAAATAAATAAAACTGGACTTCAGCAAGGACTGGTCTTCTCCACACCACTCCCTCCAGCCTCCACCAGATACACAGTACCCTTAATAATTGATTATAATTGATTTTAACCTGGCCCTGACCTGGGCGGAAAGGCTGAGCCAATAGCATCTGTGCGTCAGAGAAATGGGGAAAACAGGCCAGCACGCATCTTTAAAAGCTCCAGACGTGTAGTACAGATAAAATATTTAGGCTGCAGAATCCTTGACCTCCCTGTGCTAGCCAGCTCCCAACTTGAATTGATTTCTGACAAGACAACTGGGACACAATTACAACAAAATGCACTAAAGCCGTCCAGTTGTGTCTCCGAACGCTACCGCCAGTTTAACCTCTTCAGCGTGACTGGGGTTGAATGCAGGGCCGAGCTCTGGCCGAGTGGACGTAGGGTGGATCACACCACCTCAGGGAGAGATCGTTCAACTGCAAAATGTACACAGCAGCCACAAATGAGGTACCTAAACTGAACCTAACCCTGCAGACAAAGCTTCTTTCCTCTTCTCATGTCATAGGTAAAACAGCAGTGGTAGCCTGACCTCTGAATCTTCTGTTGTTTCTACTCTGGGTATCAGGGATGAAATGAATCTCTTTGGGTAAAGGCCTGGGTATAGCACACAGAGAGAGAAAGTTACAGAAAGAGGATGTAGTGCCCTTTTCCCACAACATGAAATATCTATGCTTTTGAGTATTATAAAGAACGAGCATAGCGGGTGCATTGAGCTTGGTCCAGATTGCTGGGAATAAGGTCAACAAGAGATTCCAGAGGACAACCTGCACATGGATGCAACACGGGAATCTGCGCACAAATAAACCATGACTTTGTGCAAGTGGATCCACTATGGTTCCAAACTACTTGAACATGGACACCACAGAGACTGGGGGAAAAAATACAGTATCAGAGATGGGGCTAGAAACATTTTAAAAGTTTTAAAATGTGTATACACAAATACTTTTACAAATATTATGGATTATTACTGTATCCATGAATACATTTACCCATCATCTAAAACACCCACCATGTAGACGAACACTGGCATCCCGTGGAGCACTGCTGTACAGTGTACACATTTTCAGTTTTTTTTATTCTCTCGGCAGAACACCCGGGTGTCAGTAAGGATGTAAGCACTCAATGTTCTCTCCTGATGCACCAAATAACTTTAATAGCATGTTAATCCTGCGGAGGGCCAGGCTTGGGGCTGTCCAGGTTTGATGAGGTTGCTTGGGTTTAACCAAGTTCATTATGGTCATTGGTCTCATGAGCTCGTGTAGCCACTGCAAGCTCACACGCACGCAGACGCTATTTGTTTATCGACCAGTGAACGTGGACGCCCACTCTTTAGGGAAATCAAGTCTCTTTAATTTGGATCAAACCACATCTCTCCCACCATTCACAATCACACGCCTAACATAAAAGAACACACGTTCGGAAACACTGAAATAGCATATATTTTTGAATAATCTTGTAAAAGTCTTATGTTCTTATAAATACACTCTTTGTAATGCAAGTTCATCTGCTTCATCTTGGAAGAATATATATACTGTATCAGTTTCTTATGCTCATCAAGGCTGCATTTATTTGATCAAAAAAAAAGTAATATTGTGAAATATTATTTCAATGTAAAATAAATGTTTTTTATGTTAATATATTTTAAAATGGAATTTATTCCTGTGATCAAAGCTGAACTTTCTGCATCATTACTCCAGTCTTCAGTGTCACACGATCCTTCAGAAATCATTCTAATATGCTTTATATGATTTATTGTCAATACTGAAAATAGTTGTGCTGCCTAATATTTTGATGGAACGTGATACTTTTTTCAGGATTCTTTGATGAACAAAAAGTTAAAAAGACCAGCATTTATTTAAAATAGATATATTTTGTAACAATATAAACTACCATTTAAAAGTTTATATATATATATATATATATATATATATATATATAAACAATAATTTTGAACTGTTGTACTATTTCACATTATTACTGTTTTTCTTTTCTTTTTTTTTAATCAAGTAAATGCAGCCTTGATGAGCATATAAGAATTCTTAAAAAATAAGTAAATAAATAAATAAATAAAAATAGTACTGATTCTAAACTTATATATACATACACAGTGTATTCATTCTTTTTTTCTTCTTTTTCTTTTTTTTTTCATGTTTTACACTGATATATTGCAGCTTCAACTAAGTACTACATTAGGGGTATGAATACTTGTGAAATGGAATCATTTCAGGAAAAAAGTTATTTAAAGCAGTTTAACATAAGGCTTTAACATAAAACACGAAAAAAGGGGTATGATTACTTTTGCAAGGCATGAGTGTCTATGACAAATAAAATGAAAAATATTTTAAAAATCTAGTTAAAATGTGCTCTGTGTATTCATGCATGTTTCATGTAGTTTTGAAAAAAGAAACGGACTAAAAATGTCATGTGGTGTAAAACTAGGTAAAAATTAATCAAATATTTTCTTTAAACTTTAAATGCATGTACAAGTCTATTTTTGTTTAAGTAATTTTATAGATTTTTTTTTAGACTTTATAAAACTGCTTCCATCCCACACAAATTTAAAGTATATTTTCAAGGTAAAAAATAATTAAAAATTTGTTTGCATGAACTGCATTTAATGCATTTTTAAATAAATTAATACAAAAAGAAAGTCACGTCATTGACCTGCATTTCAGGTAGCAGTGCCATCCAAAACAGAAAAAGCGTCATTATTCTACAAACACCGAAAGACAGAACAAGCAGTAAAACTGTTCGGTGGTTGTGTGTGCGTAAGTGTGTGTGTATGGATGTCATACGGTAAGCCAGCCAGAGCAAAACTAGGCCATTAATCATACGCCTGCGATGGAAGCGGTGTGTGTGGCGAGGCGGGGTCAAACTGGGGCTATTAAAGGAAGGCACGGGACCGGGGCCTCTGTTGTGCTAACCCCGAGATCCCTGCGGGCCCTGGCTGGGCCGGAGCCCCAGCTGTCCCCCCTCTGCCTGACACCCAGCTGGCTAGAGCGAGAATCGGGCAGAGTCCAAGCTGCCGCCCAACCTCCCCTCGTGGGCAAGAAAGGGGGGCCTTCGGGGTGGTTAAGACAAGAGGAGCTCTCCAGCGAACAAACATCCTCTGGCCAAAACCGAGCACAATAACAACGACGGACTTGTGACGTACTTGAACGGCTCTTATTAAAAGGGATCTCTCAGCTTGACGAGACTTTGTGGAAACATTTGTAGTCATCCGCACCTCGTATTACGCACACGCGTACGCACGACTCCAGACCACAAGCCATCATCTTTACTGGCAAAGTCACAAGTGCAGTTTTCTTGCTGTGTTTTACTGTTTTAACATTTTACAGCTGGTCAACTCCATTCATCTGGACTGCAATTTACAGCGTGTCATCATATTACATACGACCACATGAATGCTATTGGCTAGCTGGTAATTACAATGCGAGTTCTATGAGCGCAGTCATCAGTATGCTGCTGGTTAGGACACGATGTGATTCTCAACGGTCAGCGTCATTACTCAGACCCAACCGAGCTGTTTTTTCTTTTGAGTAAATACCTACCGATCTCACTCCGTCTGCTCTCCCTGCAAGCGTTCCCTCAACTAATCTCCAAGACTTCGACGTAGTTCAATTAAATTCAAAGTTGGCATGCATTGCAAGCATCAGTGCTATCAGTGATTCAGTTCTCTTTATAGCCAATCTATTTTTTAATAACGGTTCTGATGAAAACATTACAGTATTGATCTTTATTTATTGATCTAGCAGAGAGCATAGTTAAGGCTGACACAAATCAATCAAAATAAATTTAAAATGACGATAGAGTACAGCAGGACTTGAGGTTGAGCTCGGAGCTTAATTAGTGAAATGCTGAGAGGGAACCCAAAGCAATATCAGACAGTAATACAGTGGCTCAGCTGTGTTTGTGCGAGCCAGATTACGCATTTGTATTGTATTAAAGCTAGAAATCGCCAGCCAAGGTTAATGAAAGGGCAACTTACTTTAGGCCAAAATAATCCCCCAGAAAACCTCTCTGCACAACAAACTGATGCATCCTATAAAGCACGTGCTCAAAGGCTCAGACTGTACATTGGCCTGTGGCATGGGCAGCTAGCTTTCAGGAGAAATAAAAGGAGAGAGTGAGAGAAAGAGAGAGCATACTGTCCGAGCTGGGAGCAGCTGAAGTGTTATTTTAATCGGAGGAATGTAACCTGTGCCTGACACAAGACTAGGTACGTCTAGCTTTAAATCAAGTTAGAGAGCAAAGGCTCCAAGAATACACACGCAGAACAATACACACACACACACACACACACACACACACCCCAAGATACATTAACTGGATTTTCTCTTGACTTTTGTGCAATAATTCTGAACAGTGACTATTTCTAGACTTCGTCACCAGAACACATTTTGCCTGAACAGTAATCATTACACAACAAAAATACTAAAATTATTGATTTGAAGAAGGAAATGCTTCTTTAAAATGACAAAAAAAACAACATGAAAGTATTGACAAAAAAGCAACATGAAAGTACCCCACACAGTACAGTACAGTCCAAATCTTCTGAAGCCACACAATAGCATTTTGCAAGAAACAGATCAAATATTTGTCGTTATTCACTGATAATTTTCGCTGCCTTTCGCCGTGTTGTTTATTCAGAACCTGGTTATTAAAGGGATAGTTCATCCAAAAATAAAAATTGCTCCATGATTTACTCACCCATCCTAGGTGAATATGGCTTTCTTGATTCAGAAGAATACATATATTTAAAAGTTATATTTAAAAATGACCTGACCCTTCCGAGCTTTATAATGGCAGTGAATGGCTGTTGAGATTTTGAAGTCCAAAAAAGTGCATTCCTCCATCATAAAAAGTACTTCAGAACCTTAATCTCTAGATCCCGCTAACTATCGCACACACGTTCACGAGAGAGTGATGAACGCGAAAGCACAGTGGAGAGAGCAAAACAAAACACCAGTCTTGAATTAGAAGGAAAAAACTAGGATTTGTAAAGAAAAATGTCGGAGTATTTTGATATAAGCCACAAGGAGACTGGTTTTCCTTTGCAGTAAACAAAAATTAGTTCTCACAAGACTAGCATATTCTATACGCGCTACGTATTTGTCCTACGTCATCCACTGGAACGCCACTCTTCTGTGAAATCATTCATGACAGTTAGCGGACACTACAGATGACAGTCTATGAAGTTTTAAATATGTATATTTTTCCTACAAAAACGCATCGATTCACTTCAGAAGGCCTTTAGGGCCTCGAAACAGCATGGAGCACTTTTCTGATGGATGAATGGACTTTTTTGGATATCATTCGCCGCCATTATAAAGCTTGGAAGAGCCAGAACATTTTTTTATTACCTCCGACTGTATTTGTCTAAAAGAAGTATGTCATACACACCGAAGATGGCTTGAGGTGGAGTAAATCATAGGGCCATTTTCATTTTCAGGTGAACTATCCCAGTCAGCGAAGTGAAATAAGTTCAGAGAATGAATCGTTCATTTGAACAATGACACATATTTGATAAAATGATACTTTATAAAACAGATAGTTCCGGTCCTTGATTCTGATTGGTTGAGCCATGTTATAAGCTGTTGTAAATTACTCTACAAACATACACCTTTGTTTACTTTGTTGCAATCACAATTGTTTCTGAGGAACTACATTGTTTGGTGGAAGAATACTGTTTTTATTAATATCATTACACTTTCTTTGCTTTGTTTTTGTGAAACCTTACTTCGTATATGGTAAATATCCATTTTATAAAAGCAATAAGCCCCGTGAAGCTGTGGTTTACAGTGAATTTATAACCGCTTCGCATTGTGCCTAACAACGCCCCTTAGTTGTTATAAACTCACTGTAAACCACTGCCTCTTGGGGCCTATTGCTTTATTCACAAATTGCACTGATTCGACAATGAACCAGCTGTTATGGTTCACAAATTGGACTAAATAATTATTTCAGGAATTGAACTGATTCTTCAATGAACCAATTGCTACAGTTAAAAAACTGCAAAGAAAGATTCTTTCACAAACTCTACTGAATCTTTCATGAGTCTAACTCAATGATGACTCAATCTGGTTGCAGCAGTTCTTGAGTAACATCTTACCGACAGGGAATATTATAATTGAATAACAATTTTAATTTCACATAAAACTATCTTCCATTTCAGTGAACTGCACAACGACTGAAAGTCTTAATTTTATTTATTTATTTACTTCCTATTAGGAGCTTAAAAGCTATGAACTGTGTTACTATGAACTGTCATTGTATGGAACAGACCTATGAGATCATTCTTCAAAATCATATTTTTTATTCCACAGAAGAAAGTCATACAGGTTTGGAACAACACAAATGATGACAGCTGTCACTTCGGATGAGCTACCCCTTTAAAAAGACATTCAATAAACACTAGAACTAGACTGATCTCACTCTAGTATGATGGGAGTGATAGCATGAGACGCATTTTAAACTCACAGAAATATTAATGAGTTTACAAGGACCTTCCCATTATAATTATGTAGAGCAACCGTGGCATCTTAGTGGGCCAGCGTTCCCTGTGGGATACATAAATGTATCAGGCTAGCAAAACTCACCTACTTTTAACAAAACAGTTTACATGCAGATACAAATAACTCCAAGCATCCTTCATTACTATCAGCCGATGAATGGCTATGCCATCTGCAGCTTAACGACTCAAATAACTTCTTCAACCCAACGCTGACAGTTATTGTTCAAAGCACTGCCCATAACCTTTACAAAGGACACATTTTCAGGACATTCTCACATTACTTTCTTCCTAACGCAACCCTAAAAGCATTTTCTGAGAAATCTGCTAGGGGAGAGAGACACATTAACTTGGACTTTTTTTTTTAACTAAGTGAAATATTTCTTTGCTGAATTACTGCTATGAAAACCATGGCCAATCACTGGCACGCAAGAGTGTGAAGACCGGAACGTCACCATAACCATGTTTGACAACTCCTGACTCTCAACTCATTGGACGAGCTGAACCTCAAATCCACGTAGAACTTGTGAGCTGTCTGGTGAGCAGCAGATAAGCATGTAAGAGAGACAGCAGATCTGTCTGTACCCAACCTGTCTGCTGCTCTGGAAGAGTAATTACAGGAAGGCCTGTGGTAATTAGCCCACCTCTCACTGTGTTTGTCTGTTTTTAAGGCTGACAAAAAGAAAGAAAGAAAAAAAAAACCTGGAAGCTGACAAAGCCGCAGCCCAGGTTTACCATATGGGAGCGGATGGATAGTGTCGAACAGCATGTTGGGTTACGTGGAACTGAGTCAAATGCGTAAGCTTAGCTACAGGGATCTCAAATCTGAAGACGCCCCTCCTGATACCACCAGTCTAACAGACAAGACAGCCACAATCTGCATCCCTCGCCGTTTGTTGTCAAGGATGTTTTAAGCAGATCTCTCTAGGCAGAGCTCAATGATAAGGATAAGGGCTAATTTGAGAGAGTTTGAGGCCAGTTTACGAAACTGTCACTTGCCATTGCTTACGTTCCAACAGTTTCATATTTGCGGATCATGTACATGAGGTTTTATGTCTTTTATGCCAGCAAAACTTTAGCTATCACTTACAATACTGCAGTAAAACGTCCAGATATTATGTCAATTTAAAGGGATAGTTCACCCAAAAATTAAAATTCTGTCATTAATCACCCTCATGTCACTCCAAACCCGTAAGACCCCGTAAGACAAATTAAGATATTTTTGATGAAATCTGAAAACTTTCTGACCCTACATCAACTAGGGCCAGAAAGGCGGTATTTGTTTTCTTTGCGTACAAAAAGTATTCTTGTAGCTTCATAAATTACAGTTGAACCACTGATGTTACATGGACTATTTTAACAATGTCCTTACTACCTTTCTGGGCCTTGAATGTGGTACACTCTTTAAAATAAAGGTGCTTCATGATGCCATAAAATAACTTTTTTTGGTCTAAATGGTTCCATAAAGAACCTGTAACATCTGAAGAACCTTTCTGTTTCACAAAAGGTTCTTTGTGGCAAAAGAAGGTTTTTCAGATTATAAAAAGGTAAGAAGAGATGGTTCTTTAAAGAACCTTTGACTGAATGGTTCTTTGTGGAACTAAAAATGGTTCTTCTATGGCATCGCTATTTAAAGCACCTTTATTTTTAAGAGTGTAGTTGGGTTTGCTGTGTATGCAGGGTCAGAAAGCTCTCGGATTTTACAAAAAAAATCTTTGTGTTCCGAAGATGAACAAAGGTCTTATGGGTTTGAAACAAGATAAGGGTAAGTAATTAATGACAGTAAATGATGATCATTTTTGGGAAACTAACCCTTTAAGCAATATAACAAATCATTATTTGCAAATTATAGTATATACTGTTGTAACACCTAGTAATTAAGTATACACACACACATCCTGTATATTATATATTCACAAAAGTACCTAAAAAGTAATAATAACAATTTACAGATGCTGGTAATCTTAAAAAACACTGAACATCGTTAGAAATCAGCCAATCAGCCTGTCTGACATTTTAGTCCATCACTAAAAACAATACTTTTGTTGAGCCTGCTATGCAAGATGTGTTTCCTTTGTCCTGGCATCATAAAAGCTGTCGAAATGAACAAGCAAAGTTTGATGGCTAGTTTGAGAGTAGCTCTTCATAAATAGCTTGTGGACAGTTAGAGAATGAAGAACGGCCCGTCACCATCATAAGAGGTGTCTGCTGAACTCTTAAACGTACTGACTCAGAGGAAGATAATAATAAACTCACAAGGCTTATTTCCAACAACAAAAGAACTCCTCCGTCGAAATGAAAGACTATGACAAATCGTTGTTCTAATGTTTCCTGTGTGGGTGTGCCGTATGTGAATGCGTCTGTGTGTGTGTCCCTGTTGGCCAAGCAGCAGGGTGACTACTCCCCCTGTCTTCCCACCATCTGCCCAAGAGAGAGCTCCTCCAGCACCCCTTCCACGATCAGCACTTTTCCAGGCTGAAGCCAAAAGAACGAGACATCCAGCTAACTCTGCAGGTCCAAGCAATTGCTCACCTGTGTCAACGAGAACACAAGTCTCACTGATGAGCAGTTAATCAAAGGAAATAAAGTTAGGAAACAAACTAGAGACTTCAAGACTTCTAAAAGTCTCAAGCGTGGGCAAAAGGAGTGTACATAAAAAAAAAAAAAATTGCTATCTCACAACCAATTCGTGGCTAATTCGCACAAATCTCACTCATATAATTTTGTATGATTTCTGTAAGGGATAGGTTTAGGAGCAGGGTTAGGGGTGGTCCTTCATACGTATCCCTACGAATTTGCCACCTTGTAAAATACAAATGATTTTCCACAAACCATGCATATTCATACAAGTGAGGTGGTAAAAATTCATAAGAATTAGCAACCTAGTAAAATACGTATGATTTTTCACAAGACGTCCATATTCATACAAGTGAAGTTGTACAAATTCGTACGAATTAGCCACCTAGTAAAATACATATGCTTTTTTACAAATCATGCAAACTGATTCGAGTGAGGTCGTACAAATTCTTTAGAATATGCCACCTTGTAAAATGTGAAGAATTTTTCATGTCATCCAAATTAATACAAATTAGCCACCTAGTAAAATACATAGAATTTTTCATAAATCGTCCAAATTCATACGAGGTAGTACAAATTGATACGAATTAGCCACCTAGTAAAATACGTATGATTATTCATAAGTCGTGCAAATTCCTACGAGTGAGGGTGTACAAATTCATACGGATTAACCACCTAGTAAAATACTTATGATTTTTCACAAGTCGTGCAAATTCATACAAGTGAGGTTGAACAAATTCGTGAAAAATCATTAAAAAAAATAATTCATATTTTACTAGGTGGCTAATTTGGGTGAATTTGTACGACCTCACTCGTATAATTTTGCAAGATTTGTAAAAAAAAAAAAAAAATAAATAAATAAATAAAAAAAATACAAGTGAGGTCGTACAAATTTGTACGAATTAGCCACTTAGTAAAATACAAATGATTTTTCACAAATCGTGCTAATTCATACGAGTGAGGTTGTACAATTTCATACTGATTAACCACCTAGTAAAATACATATGATTTTTCACAAGTCTTGCAAATTCAAGTGAGGTTGAACAAATTCGTAAAAAATCATTTAAAACATCATTCATATTTTACTAGGTGGCTAATTTGGATGAATTTGTACGACCTCACTCGTATGAACTGGCACGGTTTGTAAAAAATCATGTATTTCACTAAGTGGCTAATTCATACGAATTTGTATGACCTCACAAGTATGATTTTACATGATTTGTAAAAAAAAATTAATTAATTACAAAAAATACAAGTGAGGTCGTACAAATTTATACCAATTAGCCACCTAGTAAAATACGAATGATTTTTCACAAATTGTGCAAATTCATACGAGTGAGGTCATACAAATTCATACGAATTAGCCACTCAGTAAAATACGTATGATTTTTTTACAAATCGTGCCAGTTCATACAAGTGAAGTCATACAATTTGTACAAATTAGCCAACTGGTAAAATATGTACGAATGTGAGATCGGGTTGGCTATTCATACACTAAATGCAAATGATATTATTTGCAAACTGAATCAACATTTATATTAAAACCAAAAAGGTGTACTCCAAAACTCGGACTTAAAATGAACTTCAAAATCCTAAATATCAACCTAATAATCGGCCTGATCGATACCATTCGGAAAGGGCTCACAAAAGCAAACATCTCAAATCACCACTTCTCCTCATGCTTCTTCTAGTCAATCATGACGGTCGTTCTCGCTCAAGTTCAGTCTCGAAACCCCCATTTGCCCTTCACACACTCAAGGATGGTCAAACTCCCATTGAGCCAAGCAAGCCTAATATAAGCCATTTAGATGTTTGGAAAGGCTTACCCTTTTCAGCGCTCAAAGCTCCATTAGATAAAGAGGAGCAGGGCAGGCTAATTAGAGTCTGACCGTTTGGCCATTCTAGAGCAAAGATTCATTTGCACTGGTCTTACAATCGGCCTCTCTCTCTTTTTTTCTCTCTCCGCCTAATAGAAAAATAAGCTACTTCACTCTGCATCGCTGGCAGTGACACCTGCGATGGAGGGGGTAATGGTGTTTAATGGCCTTTTAAATTTTTATTCAGTCTGAGAATCATAAAAGAGGAACCAGGCAGCCACTGGATCTCTTAATAATCCCAATGCTATGGCAACCAAAAGCAAGCTCAGCCGTCGGACTTTAGGTGGCTCGCCGATCCACACCTGCTCTCGGTTCTCGTGTTAGGAGAAATGTAGAGATATTGAGGAAAAAGACACATTTCTAAATTTCTGCAAGGTCACCAGTGGTGTTTTGGTGATCCTAATAATAGACGTTTTAAAGTTTAAGTGCTGCCCGGGGGTCTTGAGTGTGTTCATTAGGAATCACGGCCTGCTTGGCCAACACAGCAAGGAATAGACATTAATAAGACAGAGGGAAAAAAGGAAAGGACAAAGAGGGAGGAAAATGGAGGAAGAGTGTTTATGTTTTGGAAGGCTGCAACTGTGTGTTTGCACTCCCTGGCGGGAGACACAAATCCAGATCTGATATGAAAGTTGTGGCTTTTACACATCTGAGACCTGCTGTATCACCAGACCCTATCTTTTATTTATTTACAGCAGCGCAGCGAGAGAGAGAGAGAGAGAGAGAGAGGGGCAGACTCTTACACTTGAAAGAATTTCACCAATCACACTCATCCTAAACAGGATTGTACATAAATAACGAATACAGCAAACACAAATACACACCTGGGAGATCTGACGTGGATATCGGCAAGTTTTGTGCAAGGTTTGTCCATTCCATCAGTGATTACATCAGTGATTCCCATACTTGGAAAGAAAACCTACAAAACAGAAAATTACAACTTAATTGTATACTCAACAATTCGTTATTTTAATAAATCACAATTTTTCCATTTTTTTTATGAAAATAATACAAAATAATGTGTAATGTAATTTATTCAAATTATATAAATTCATGTGGATGACATTCATAGTAGATTGTCCTGATTAACACACATCATAAATATGTTTTTAAGATTCATATTAATCACCATACTTATCACAATATAATATCAAATATCATTTACATTTTTAATGTTCTTAAAACAAGTTTTTTATGCTCTCCAAGGCTGCATTTATTTGATTTAAAAAATAAAAAAAACCTGTAAAATATTCTAGTTTAAAATAACTATTTTAATGTACTTTAATATATTTTATTCTGGTGTTGTTTTTTTTTTGGACACTATTGATATGTGTGCATGTTTTAATGAATAATGTCCAATTACTAATCAATTATTTTACCAGAGTGTAGACCTTTACTTATAAACCATATTATATGCCCTTTATTGAGGGATTTGTCAAAAATAAATAAA
>JAHKKF010518935.1:4442-40279 GCA_019740295.1 Labeo calbasu | reverse complement strand
TTTTAAAAGATTTTTGGGTCAGCACACCTTAATAGCTTCAACAACTGATTGCCAATTAAGTTTAGAATACAATTAATTTAGGCCCAGATTATGCAGAGGTGTTATAGCTGCTAATGGTGGATATTTTGATGAATCGAAAATTTAAGTTTTTTCTATGTATAAACTGTTTATGTAATAAAATATGTTTTCGTAGTTTGTGTTGTCCCTTATCAGTGAAAAATTATCACAAATAATGCCAATATTGTCCTAAACCCCACTTTTCTAGGGCGTTTCCAAACTTTTGGAGGGCAGTGTATATACTCATGATAAAAAAAAAAAATCTAATAATTAGGAATGATCTTGATGAAATATATACAGATACTGAGACTTGGACAGTCACCTCATAAGTTTTGAGATGCTGAATATTGCTGGTCCATATGTTGAGGGTTCTTTTTCCCAGGTTGCTGTTGTAGTGTCTGCTGGCCATCTCATTCGCTAGTCTCTCATCTTTTACCTCTGTGCTTCGCTCTCTCCATCTTCTCAAAGCCACCTGCATGCGAACTAACAGAACAAAAACAACACTGAATAATTTTATCACTACACAAACTAATAACAGTGCTATTTATATAAGCAAAGTACATTTATCAAGATGTGTTTGAGCTTGTCTCAGAGCTTCCTCCTGCTGGTGACGTTGAAGATGAGCAGATACCGTTCTCTGTCGCCATGCCAGAAACACCTGTCAAACATTTTATTATTTTATTATTTATTTAGTATTTATATTTATTATTTAGTTATTATAAAGTTGTACTTATAAAAAACAGGTGTTTTTACTTGTTATACAATTAATTTTAATATAAGTACCTGAGATAGAAGGTGCTTTTGAGAAAAACACTCAGCTCTGTTTTCCTTTTCTTTCTCTTCCGTTAACTGTGACACATTAATTCTCCACAAACAGAACATCCTCCTGCAGAAACATAAATAAGAAAGGACAAAACAGATTATGTAACTTAAAATAAATGCTACAAAAAATTACAATAAACAGATCATAATAATACCTGACAAGGTGCTGTTGATGTTCCTGGTAACGGCACTCCACATTTTGGTTGACTGATTGAGCCTGCAAATGATATGACTACATGCATGCATGTAAAACCTATGAGTTTATCATCTAAGCTTGATATATACAATATAAAATACTCTAGCATAATCCAGCAATATCTGCAGATATACTGTGTCAAAACAAACATACTTATACCTTCCAAGCTTCTAGAACATGTTTAAGCAATCTGCTGTTGTAGTGTTTCTCCATTTGTGCAAGCTTCTCTCTCTTCTGTCTTTTGTGATCTACATACTGTTAAACAAGCTTATATTTACTTAGATTCACAATATTTCAATCCAATAATAACATCACTATCACATGATTTAAAAAAAAACATTATCAGCTGTTTTCTCGTACCTGATGCCAGTCTGATATGGCTCTTCTTAGACAGCGCTGTCCATAATGATCCTCTGCCTGCTTGAAATGCCTCTGACTGATCAACAAAACACAAGAAAGCTCAAACCTAATCAAAAATCTCTGTGGTTTATTTAATGTTCTTTCTGTAGTTTATATTTTTTGATCCACACCTGGTCTGTATGTTTGCGACAAGGTTTCTCCACTGGCTCAGGGCCTTGCATAGCAGAGTGTGTTTGTAAAGTGAGTCGGCTGCTGCTTGTTTGAATCTCTCCTCTCTGTGCTGTACAGCACTGCGGTACCACTTGGACCAGGCACGGGCACAAGACACATGCTCGGAATGCAACACAGCCTATGAAAAACACACAATGATGATAGTAATATAGTGAAATATTATTACAATTTAAAATAACTTTACTACTTTATTATATTTTACAATGTAATTTATTCCTGTGATGACAAAGCTGAATTTTCAGCAGCCATTATATCGGTCATCAGTGTCACACAATCCTTCAGAAATCTCTTAATATGATCAATGTGGAAAATTAGTGTGCTGCTTAATATTTTTGTGGAAACTGATAATTTTGTGTTCAAGATTCTTTAATGAACAGAAAGATCAAAAGATATAGAATTTAGTTATTTATCAAGTACATTTGATATACACTGTCGTTCAAAAGTTTGGGATCAGTAAGATTTTTAATGTTTTTTAAAGAAGTGTCTTATGCTCATCGGGGCTGTGTTTATTTGATTAAAAATACAGAAAAAAACTGTAATATTGTAAAATATTATTGCTATTTAAAATAGTGGTTTTCTATTTTAATATACTTTAAAATAGAATTTATTTCCGTGATGCAAAACTGAATTTTCAGCATCATTACTCCAGTCTTCATTGTCATATGATTCTTCAGAAATCATTCTAATATACTGATTTATTATCAATGCTGGAAACAGTTGTACTGCTAAATTCTTTTTTGGAACCTGTGATACTTTTTTCAGGATTCTTCAATGAATAAAACATTAAAAATAACAGCATTTATTTAAAATATAAATATATACACTACTGATCAAAGTTTGAGGTCAATAAATTTTTCTTTCTTTCTTTCTTTAAAAGAAAGGAATACTATTATACTGCAAAGATGGGTTAAATTGATAAAAGGTGATAGTAAAGACAATGTTAGAAAATATTTCTATTTTGAATAAATGCTGTTCTTTTAAACTTTTTAATTTAAAGAATCCTGAAAAAAGAATCACAGGTTCAAAAAAAAAGTTAAGCAGAACAACTGTTTCCAGCACTGATAATAAATAAGCATATTCAAACGATCATGTGACACTGAAGACTGGAGTAATGGCTGATGAAAATCGGCTTTGCATCACAGAAATAAAATATATTTTAAAGTATATTAAAATAGAAAACTGTTATTTTAAATTGCAATACTATTTCATATTAGTTTTTTCTGTATTTTTGATTAAATAAATGGAACTTTGATAAGCATAAGAGACTTCTTTAAAAAAAAAAAAAAAAAAAAAAAAAATTACAAATCTTACAGATCATGAAGATTTAATAATGTCAGCATTATTTTCTTTAAAAAGATCCCACTGAACCTACTTTTTTCTGAATGTATATTCATGGATGTCATCTTACCGTTCTTTCATCAAGTCTCTGATCTCTCTGTACCTCCAAGTTTCTCCACCAGGTGTAAAATGCCCAACTGCAAGTCTGCTGCCTATATAGAGGACAAAACCATGTACATTTTCAGTACAATACAACACAGACATGGATATCTACATGCACACACTATTTTA
The DNA here is from genome assembly GCA_019740295.1 of Labeo calbasu. Classification (NCBI taxonomy): domain Eukaryota; kingdom Metazoa; phylum Chordata; class Actinopteri; order Cypriniformes; family Cyprinidae; genus Labeo; species Labeo calbasu. The sequence continues at coordinate 37,044 of JAHKKF010518935.1, read as the reverse complement.
GCCACAGAAACTTGCCTGTAATGTTGTTCAGCTCTCTGTTTCTGCTCTCGCTTTTCTGTGCGCCCTGCTGTAAACTCCAACCAAGTGTTTACACATTGTGGAAAGATACGTTGGGCAAAGCAGGCATCAGCACGTAGTTCCAACTCCTATGTGAATATGTGTATATACAAATAGTGTGATAAAATATTCGAAGCATTTCTAAAGGGATAGTTCACCCAACAATGAAAATTTTATTCATTTTCGGAACACAAATTAAGATATCTTTGATGAAATCCAAAGGCTTTCTGACTCTGACAGCAACAAAACTGACACATTCAAGGCCCAGAAAGGTAGTAAGGACATCATTAAAATAGTTCATGTTACATCAGTGGTTCAGCCTTAATTTTATATAGCTATGAGATAACTATTTGTGCGCAAAGAAAACAAAAATAACCTCATTATTCTACAATTTCTTGTCAGTCTTCGAAGCGTGTTGACAAGAATACCATAACGCATGACGTAGGAGGTTGAACCACAGATGTCACATGGACTATTTTAACAATGTCCTTACTATCTTTCTGGGTCTTAAATGTAGTAGTTGCATTGCTGTCTATGCAGGGTCAGAAAGCTCTCAAATTTCATCAAAAATATCTTAATCTGTGTTCCGAAGATGAACGAAGGTTTTACGGGTTTGGAACGGTTTTGGTGAGTAATTAATAACAGAATTTTTATTTTTAGGTGAACTATCCCTTTAAGGCAAACATGAGGAAACATGCAGTCCATTACTAACTGCAGATGGCCTGTGATATAAGATAATGAGAATGTGGTGTCTACCTGCATTTGTCTGTGTTCTGTGAGATGTTTTCTCCAACGATGAAGGCAAGATCTCAGCACAGAAAATCTGTTGATTAATAACAACCCTTTAAAAGTCTCACAGACCAACTTATGTTTATTAACAACCTAAAATAACTAAAGATATGTGACATGCTTCAAATGAAAAAGCACAAGCAGATTGTTTTGCCAGGAGTACACATATTAAACTCATTTATGTGACTAACTTGTGATGGGCTTGTGCAACACTCATCCGGGGCTGCAGGCTTCTGTCCTCAGCCTGATCCAAGCGCAACTGCCAGACTTTCCAACTCCTTGCCAGCAACTGAAAAAACGTCAATATCAATTTCTGGCATTTATATAAAATAATTAAAATAGAAAAACATAACATTCATAATCATTATTGACAGACTAGGTGTTAATAATCACTCTTTTGAAGATGAGAATAAAGTTTTTAGCATTTAAATGTAGTTTTCATAGTACAATTAAATTTTTTATTTAATAAAAATTCCAGAAAATGTAAATTTTGCACTATGCAATATGTTAAAGGGACAGTTTACCCAAAAATAAAAATTCTGTTACCATTTACTTCCAGCCTGTAAAAATTTCTTTCTTCTGCTAAACACAAAAGAAGATATAAGCTTCTGGTCCCCACTGACCTCCATAGTATTTTTCTTTTATGCAATGGAGGTCAACAGGGACCAATATATTTTTGGTTACCCACATTCTTCAAAATACTTTCTTTTGTGTTCAACAGAAGAAAGTCAGTCATACAAGTTAAGAACAACTTGAGGGTGAGTAACTAATGACAGAATTTTCATTTTTGGGTGAACTACCCCTTTACGTTTAATAACAGCTTTGTAAAGAGTTGCGTTTATGATGTGCATTCGTGTTGTTCATACAATGTGATGATGATGCTGGACACTAATGTTCTTGTTGACTCGATGAATTTTACTTTGAGTGACGTTTAGAGCAAGCCCTCTTAAACCCAAACGCTGTGAAGAAATACAAGAACATCATAATTATATATAATTCAATTATAATTAAAAAAAACTCTACAAACAAGTACACAACTAACCAGAAGATGGAGTTGTCTGTGACGCATTGCAGCCTTTTCCTTCTTAGCCTTCTGTGAGCACAAACTGACATCTACAAGACAGCTCAGGAAATCAACTGCACTAGTTACCATCATGCTTTCATTGCCATATTTAATATTTTCTTCCAGTATAAAGGTATATGAGAACTGTCTGTTTAAATGTGTAATCAAAGATACAGTGTCTCCAGTGTGTGAACGCCAGCCGCTGGGAGCCATGCTGAGCCAATTTGTCTGCTCTCTGTCCTCTGTCTTTCTCAGCACGTCTGGATTGCAGCACATTGTTCCACTGACACCAGAACTTCTCCAGCACAGCAACACGCCGTACATCCTGAGCAACAGCTGCAACACAGAAGACAAATGAAATGCATAAAATGCAAAAAATAAATGCATAATTGTGATTTGTCAGTTTGCCACTGTATTTCAAGTTGCTGCAATTAAAATGTCTCGTATATTAAAATTTTGGGGTTGGTTTGTTAACACTTTTCTAAAATAAGTTCAAGTATGCTCACCAAGGCTGCATTTATGTGACCAAAAATACAGTAAAAACTGTAATATTGTGAATATTTAAAATAAAATGAATGTCACCTGTTTTCTTGTTTTTATCCTGTCTGTTCTCTGTGTGTCTGACCCATCCATGTAGTGCATGTCTTAACAGCTGAAGACAATAGTGACGATGAGCTTTGGACTCCTTTTCTTTCAGAACATATACATGTTTCATCCTGTCTCTCCACTGTAGCCATGCCTGCGAAAAACTGCCATTTTAGAGATCACTCAGTTTCATCATACAGTTGCGTTCTCATATGTTTATACTCACTCTGCTCTGTACAGTGTGAGCCCAGTGTTGCAAGGCAAGATCTTCTTGATTGTACTCCACATCCCTGTGCTGTAGTGTCATATTCCACACAGTCCAAACCCACCTTTAACAAACAAAAATATTTCACATTAGCAGTTTACTTACAGGCCACTTAAGAAATAGGCCTTCACTGTGATACACATGCATCCTTATACATGTTTACATTATAAAATGTATTATTTATTAAATAATTAATACTTTTATTTAATAAGGATGCCTTAAGTTGATCAAAAGTGACAGTAATGACATTCATGTTACAAAAGACTTATTTTAAATAAATGCTTCATTTGAACATTCTATTTATCAAAGATAACATTTTCTGACACCACATAAGAGCAATGCTTACTTTAGTACAGCGAGTTTCTCGTGCTGCACTGCTGCATCCTGCATCCTGCGTTTCATGCGACACATGTCCAAGTACAGTTCCCAGCCATTCCATACAGAACGCAGCTTGTGCTTTGTCTCTGCAGTACAAATGTTCAGTTCAATAACATAATACCACAGCCCACAACATAATAATACCTACTAACGTGAGATGAAACACTGGAACTTTATTCACATCCTCATTTGACTCTATAAACTAAAATATTAAACAAATAACAGCCTACATACCAAATCTGATTGCAAGTTGCAGTTTTTTCTTTTCTTCTCTCTGGACAGCTACATACTCCTGCCAGGCTTGAAATGTTTTGCTGTACAGCATATACCTAAAATGGACAGAAACAATATATTACGAGGGGTGATCAGTGAGATCCTAGCAATTAAAAGCAATTTTTTCTTTTTTTAAATCAATTTGTTAATACTTCTATTCAACAAGGGTGCATTAAACTGTTCAAAAGTGACATCAATTAATTATTATTGTTACATAAGATTTATATTTAAAATAATTCTGTTCTTTAGAACTTTCTGTTGATCAAAAAATCCTGAAAAAAATGCATCACAGTTGATAAATAAATAACATATTAAGCAACACAGCTGTTTTCATCATTGAGACTAATAAAAATGTTTTTGACATGCAACAAATCAGCATATTCGAATGATTTTTGAAGGATCACGTGACTTTGATGGTTTGAGTAATGATGCTGAAAATTCAGCTTTGACATCAAAGGAATAAATTACATTTTAAAATATTTCTATTAAAATAGAAAACGTATTTTTAATTGTAATAATGTTTCACAATATTACAGTTTTGACTATTTTTGATTAAATAAATGCAGACTTGGTGAACATTCGAGGCTTAACTTACGTATAATGGCAATCTGCCCTTATATTTAAGGTCCATTCCTTTCTTGCATGCCACCACTCATCTTTCCAAGCCCCTAAGGTCTTCCTCAGGACCACTTTACAATAATAAGATCTGTAAAGAAAACACTAACGTCATTAAATAAATAAATAAATAAATAAATAAATAAATAAAGAACATCACATATCTCACTGCAGCACTTCTATATGCATGACGTAAACACATTACCACACTTGACCTTGCTTGTGATGTTGTTATTCGTCCAAATGTCTTCCGAATCCATAAGTGAAGGAACTTCCGAGCGAGATGCCTAAAAACTCAAAGCAATAGTCACTTTTCATGAACGAATGGAGGGATGTCATTAAAGCGTTATTCATATTCAAATAAACAATCTCCTACCTTATCCTCAGCTCTTTAAGTCTACCACCTCGGTTCCAAGTATATCCGACCCTGTAAGTGTTTTTCCGTATGGGTGTTTTACGTGTCCGGTTCTTTTCAACACCACAAGACAACTGTTTCCCAGCTTTAGGTCTTGTCGTTTGCATCTTTAATTGTTTATTCGAGCATAACAGTTACATTACTTTTAGCAAATCAGCGCATTGTCTAGCAGCTGGTGCTTGAACTATACATGGTTGAAATAAAGTTAATAAAGCAACTTTTAGGGCTTTATAGATTTACCTTAAGACTTTAACGCTACAACATCTAATTAAAAAGCTGTCAGCTAGTGACAACAACTAACAACAACAAACCATAACTGCCGCTCTTCTGTGTTGAATAAAATTCTTCCGGTAAAATAATGTCATAATAAAAGACCTGCCTAAAAATGGCAACTTGAATATTTTAATAATGCATTTATAATGTTACAGTAATATTAATGTAGATATTTTAAAATAATGCAGTTATATTAAATCTTTTATGCCTGTAAATTACTGGATTCAGGATTTTGTAAATTTAATATTGAGGTGCATTGCTTTTTAAGTTGTGTTGTACATTTATTTAAAAATGACAAGCAGAAGTCATGACAAAGCCAAGGTCAACTTATCATTTTGTGAAATTTCTTAGGAGATTTATTGCCCTACTAAGCAGGAACTCTGTATTTGGGTTATATCTTGATGATTACACAGAACAGATTTCAGACTCACACCTAATGACTAATACAGTGTCACTATGGCCTACAAGTAGATAACAGTTTTAGTCATGTGACAGTTTCCATGTAAGCTTGGAAATATATTCAGGGACTCACTTTTACCTTAAAAGTCTGAGTGACTTTTATACATTTCACTAATAAATATATATACACTACCAGTTAAAAGTTTTTGAACAGTAGGATTCTTAATGTTTTTTAAAACAATTCTCTCCTGCTCACCAAGCCTGGGTTTATATGATCCAAAATCCAGTAAAATAAGTAATATTGTGAAATATGTTTTACTATTTAAAATAACTGAATTATTTGATTATTTTAAAATGTAATTTATTCCTGTGATCAAAGCTAAATTTTCAGCATCATTACTCCAGTATTCAGTGTCACATGATCCTTCAGAAATCATTCTAATATCCTGATTTGCTGTTCAAGAAACATTTATTATTATTATTATTATTATTATTATTATTATTAATAATAATATTTAAAACAGTTGAGTACATTTTCTTCAGGATTCCTTGATGACTGGAAAGATTCAAAGGTCAAAATTTATCTGGAAAAAAAACTTTTGTTTTGCTTTTTTATTTTTATTAATTTATTAAATAAATAAATAATTATTGGGCAAAAAATTATAGAACTTAATATTTTTATTTAGCAAGGATGCTTAAAAATCGAACAAAAGTGAGAATAAATCTATAAATAAACCTAAAACAGAATCTGTTGTGAACATAATAGAATTTAATCAAATAAATAGCAGGTAAACACTTTTAACTTTGGTCAGAATCATGTAAATAAAAAATCAAGCAACTCAACTAAGCGTTTAAATCCTGTCACGTGACTACAATTTATAATAGGTGGCCACGTTGATTGCCTGAAATGTATTCTTGCTCTAAAATACTATAACGCCTCTTGCCAGCCCCCTTGAATAAAATACACACTTCTAACCACGCATTCTGGTGTTCTGTGTTATTGTATTCGAAACTACAATCAAATGTGACTGTTTGTTTCCAAAAACTTTAAAGAAGGCGTGATTAGACACTATATAATCCTTGATTGGGGCCTTTCTCAGAACCAGTCAGAGATCTGAAGAAATTCGCCGCTCTGCGACTGAACAGAGACGAAAGAGAAAGCTCAGAGAAAGTACCCAGAGGTACATTCATTGTTGCAGTCGGACTTAAAGCTTTCTTTAAGTTCTAGAGCCCAGTTATCTGTTAGAATTGGTCCTAATATATGTGAGCTTTAGTGTATTGACGCGCTTTTTATGTACGTTGTACAGCTTTATGAGTGGGGATAAGTTTCCTAGCCTGCTAACCTGACTCACTAGCCTATAAATAAACAAACAAACACGGATTTTTTGGAAGTTTTTCGCTCTCACGAAAAAACCCAACGGAGAAACAAGCCAAAGGTGTGATTTAAAAAGCGGAAACTGTGCAAATAGACCCGTTTGTCCATTAGAACCGAAGTAAATCCTCGGCGTCGGCTTGTTGAGTTTAGCCAGTTTGCTAATGAAATGCTTCTCTCTGTCAATTAACGTTTAATTCTGAAGTGACAAGGGATATCCGAACATCCTGTCAAGATTGTCGACAGAGAAACTTTATTTTTAAGCAGAAGGCTTCATCTGCGTCCTGTCTGAATTCTGGACTGACTGCAGCATCTCTTGTAGTTTGGTATAGGACAGGTAGCCAGAAGCTAACTGAGGTGTCCAGGCGAGGAGAGAGAAGGTGCTGTGACACCGTTTCAAATATCAGGTAAGTTCATCAGTATGTTGAGAAAGGTGCTTGGTTTTTAGAAACAGACGCGTTCTTCATGTGAGAGTTTGTAACGTAATGTTCCTGCATTAGGCTGATTAGTATTCTGTAGTTCGCTTGCTGTCTGCCTCGTCATTTGCTAATACAACAGCTACTCAGGAGCCAGACATTCACCTGATTATATTAAATCCTTAAACCTTTCAATCCTTTTTAAATTAGATATAAGTTAAATTTAATTTGAAGTTGGCATATGCTTTACAGGATTTATATACTCCTTGCTATGCTGTTTGCAGCCTGTTTGTACAATCACACTCAACTCTGATTTTGGATTGAATAGCCATTTTTTGTTTTGTAGTAGTAGTGGTGTTTTGAGACTTAACCAAATAAATGTGAACTGCATTGACATGGCGGTTAAACTAATGCTGTAGAACTTCATTCACAGGTGCCCAGAGTGTCTGATATTGAGGCTTCACTTCAGTTTGACCACCCACCTGAATCATGGAGAAGGATGAGAAGGGTGAAAACATGGTGGAAACGGTGAAGGACTCAATAGTGACCTCCGCCTACAGATATACCAAGGTGAGAACAATCCCTTAAAGGAAACATCTTTTGTTGAGGAAATGTATCTTGATCTGTTGGTATTATGGTGTGATACTTGAACAGGTTCTGTAACTTTTAGAGCTCCCAAGGTACCACATAAAAGACCATATTTAAAAGAATAGGTCACCCAAAAATGAAAATTGTCATTAATTACTCACCCTCATGTTGTTTCAAACCTGTAAGATCTTCATTCGTTTTTGGGACACAAGTTACGATATTTTTAATGAAACCCAAGAGCTTTCTGACCCAGCATGGACAGCAATGCAACCGAGACATTTTATGGGCCAGAAAGGTAGTACGGACTAAAGTACTAGTCCATGTTACATCAGTGGTTCAACCATAATGTTATGAAGCTATGTTTTGTGTACAAAGAAAACCAAAATAACTTTATTCAACAATTTCTTCTCTTCCGTATCAGCCTTCGACATGTGTTCATGAGAGTACCATGACGCATACGTGTGGTGCTGCTGAAGCAGGAGCTGGCGTTCTGACGTAGAACCCGAATGCGCTGCACCATGTTTGCTTCATGGTACTTGTGTGAACGCATGTCAAAGACTGACACTGTAGAGAAGAAACAGTCACATGGGCTGTTTTATCGATGTCCTTACTACCTTTCTGGGCCTTGAACGTTTCAGTGGCATTGACAGTCAGAAAGCTCTGGGATTTTATCAAAAAGTATCTTAATTTGTGTTGTGAAGATGAACGAATGTCTTATGGGCTTTGACATGAAGGTGAGTAATTAATGACAATTTTCATTTTTGGGTGAACTAACCCTTTAAAACCTATGATGCAGAAGATGACAGTGCATTTTTTTATTCCTGTCTTATTACTTTAAGCTTTAACTTTAGTCAAAATACCTTTAGAGTGTTTTCACGACGAGTCATCAATATTGGCGGCAATGAGCGTAAACTATGTCACTGAACCGAACGAAACTCGCATATTTTGTTGAATATTTCTGCTGAAAATGGTCAATTAATGTCATGTTTTGGGCTGTACTAATTGGTCAGACCAGGAAAAACATTTAGAGTGCTGTATCCTGCCAAAAGTTGTAACAAATCAAGGAGAAGAGTGCAAAAAAAACTGTCTGAGGAACAAAAGGCATTTGTGGCTGGCCAGACTGAACCAGGATTTCCAGGGCAAGAATCTTGGTAACATTCATGTTTGTTGTTCTAATTTCTGGTCAGGTAGGTGAAATATTAAGATTATTTCTTAATTATTACTTCTCGTATGTGTCTTTATCTCCTATTAACTTTAATTTGTTAAAATATTGCGCCCTTTCCTACTTAAGTCCTTCTCTATATGATTTAGAAGCTTCCACACTTTTTTTTTTTTCTCCCCCTTTTCAGTGGTTTAGACAACATAAATTAGCAGAACAACGTATGTAGTAGTACATTAACTGTGCAATCCATGCGGTTATTTATATCTGAGCATTTCCAGTATTGCCGTCCAGGTAACTGACCAAACTGTGATGTAAGTGCAGACCCTCTGTAAGTAAAAATATCAAGCAAAACAGAATGTTAGTTGTCATGTGACAGGATTTAAAACAATCAGTGTTTGACATTGCACATTGATTGCCCGAAACAACAAACAGTAGAATATGGTGAAATGCATTGTTGCTTACTTTTATATTTTGATTTTGAACCTTTGGTTTTTGTTTCAAAAGCATCAACGCTCAATAGCTCTTGTGTCTTTATGCTGTGAATGTGCTGCAGATTTTCTAGAAAACCGGGAGTTGAGCTGAAGGAGATATACATACATGCGTCAGTCCTGCTTGTGAGGAAAGCAAGAAAACGCACAGTTTTACTGAATCATACGGCACTTATGAATTTTATTACCTGCAGAGGGTTTGCATTTACGTCATGATTTGGTCAGTTACCGTTTACCAGTTACCATTGCGTGGCCATTTTGGCGGTGCTCTGATGTAAACAACAGCATGGATTGCATGGTTAATGTACTTCTGAATGCATTGTTCTGATGATTTATGCTGTCTAAACCACAGGAAAAGTGTGTGTGGGAGCTGCTAAATCGTATAGAGAAGGACTTGATAAGCAGGAAAGGGTGCAATATTTTGACAAATTTAAGTTAATGGGTGGTAAAGATTTGTATGAGCAGTATTACAATATTAGCCTAATGTTTCACCTACCTGACCAAAATAAGAACAAACATTAATGTTGTCAAGATTCTTGCGCTGGAAATCCTGGTTCAATCTGGCCAACCACAAACTGTTCCTCTGACAGTTTCTTGCACTTTTGAACTTCTTGAACTTTTGGCAGTCTATAGTACTCCAAATGTTTTTCCCGGTCTGACCGATTAGTACAGCCCAAAACATGACAATAACTGACAATTTTGACCGGCAATAATCGGCAAAATATGCGAGTTGTTCGGTTCAGTGGGATTGTTTACGTTAGTGGTCTCAAACTCAGTTCCTGGAGGGCCACAGCTCTGCACAGTTTTGCTTCAACCCTAATCAAACACACCTGATCCAGCTAATCAAGGTCTTCAGGATTATTAGGAACTTCCAAGCAGGAGTGAGTTGGAGCTGGTTGGAGCTAAACTCTGCAGAGCTGCGGCCCTCCAGGAATAGAGTTTGAGACCACTGGTTTACGCTCTGTACCACCAGTATGGCCAGTTGATGACGCGCTGTGAAAACGCTATGTTTGTAACAGCAGTGAACTGTACCTAAGTTCATGTGATGCATTTCCTAGGTTGGAAAACTGTTCACATCATTCAGCTGAACCAAGCTCTGATATCAACTTCTGAAAGCACCCTAAATATTGTAGTTGTCAAGTGTTCTATACAGTTTTGTCATGCTGATATTTTTTGTTTTTGCAGGAAGAGCTTATGGAAATCAAAGAACTGCCAATTTCCAATGAGAGGCCAGAATGTCTTTCAGAGAAATATGACAGGTGAACTTTATTTAGTGTTTGTTTGCCAGTTTAGTTTGAATAATTCTGAATGCGGCACCATATCATAACAGGACATCAGCAGGATTTTTTGACTCCTGCATATCCTCTTGTATACATAAACATTAAGCTTTTTATTGTCTTATTTTAAGCATCAACACCTAGTGTTAATGTCTTACATTTGTCAGTGGCTCTTTAGCAACTAACAAACAGCTGCTTTTCAGTATTAGACAATCAAAGGGTTCATTTACAGTAGTCATTTGTTTAAATACTCTTATTGTGACATTACCGACTGATGTTTATATGGAAAACCTAAGCCTTGTATGTGCTAACTGTACTGTTTCCTCAATAGTGATGGGGTCTGGGACCCTGAAAAATGGCATGCCTCACTATATCCCTCTTCAGAAAACAGCTGTCCAGCAGAAGGATACAAGAAAGATTATGCAGAGGATAGAGTTCCACTAAAACGCAGAATTGCAGGTAATTGGCCAATACTTTTCTGATTCTATTTAGCTATCAAAACCTTGTTGCTGAAACAAAACCAAAATTAACTTTGTTTTTCCCAGATCCTCGGGAACGTGTAAAAGATGACGATCTTGAGGTGGTTCTTAGTCCACAGCGGCGTAGTTTTGGCGGTGGTTGTCAAGTGGCACCCACCGCCCTCCCTCGCCGCCCCGTCAGCCCTCTGGAGAACAAAGAGAACGAGTCACTCCGTTTGGGGGGAGCACGTCGCATAGGGAGTGGCCGTATCATTGCATCACGTGTATTTGAGAGGGACGCACGAGTTGACAAGGAGAGGGAGCGAGACCGAGAGCGTGAATATAAGGATAAGAGATTTAGGGTATTGTGCTAAGGCTTTTTGATTTTATTGTGCTATAACTTCTTGCTATTATTGCATTGTTCAAAGAATAAAACATTGTTTTCTGTGTTCTACTGTAGAGAGACTTTGGAGACAAAAGAGTGTTCAGTGAGAGAAGAAGAAATGACTCCTATGCAGAAGAGGAGCCAGAGTGGTTCTCTGGTGGACCCACTAGTCAATCTGAGACCATTGAGCTCATTGGCTTTGATGACAAGATCTTGGAGGATGACAAACGAAGGACCAAACGTTCCAGGAAGAAGCCAGAGACCGTTAAAGAAGGCATGTATTGTACAAATGTAACAAATGCACACACTTAAGAAATGCTTCTGTTGTTTGATAAGTGTATTTATCAGCATGCTTTTTTAATCTTCCACACCTACAGTTGAATGTAATGGTGGGCTCTCTGAGGACCGTGAAGTAGTTCAAGAGTCAGGAGCTGATCAGGAGGTTCCGCATGCCGAGGTTCTTCCTGAGCAAACCCCTGGAGAATTTGACTTCAATGAGTTCTTCAATCTTGAAAAGACCATGCCTGGCCTGGCTTCGGTAAGATATGGGGAGCACTGCATGCTTTTGAGGGTGATGGTCACACAGTATCTTGCTTGTCTTAAAGGAAGAAGGAATAGATGAATCACACTTAAGTTTTTTTTGGGGGGGGTGGGGGTTTGGTCCATGTGGTTATTAGGTGGTACTTGGGTACTTTTTATTAATCTCTACTATACAGAATATAAGCCTTTTTTTTATTATTTTTATTATTTATTGTAAGTAGTTGTCATTTTGTGGACAGATTTATATTGCAGCACTTCTCATGTCTCTTCATGTGGTCTATGAATCGATTGTGAATATCTACTCACTTGTCCGTAGTGTTAGAGAAATGTGCCTGCTAAATGAATCTATTTTTAAGTAGTTTCTTGTTGCCGATTGCAGAATAGTTCAGCGAGCCTGTTTGAGGTTCATATGTTGCTTCTTGCTACTGGTGTTAGAAATATGAAATTGTTGGTTTTTCAGTTGTATGGCTTCAAGCTGTTTGTTGGCTTTGAATTTTTGTGGTACAGAAAGCTCAATGAAATGCAAATTTATGCCCATCTGATTCGTAAGGTATTACGTTTATACTGCTGGAACTTGGGATGGTTTGATGGGGGTTGTGCCAAATTATAATTTAGATTTTTGGAAATACATGGGGATCTTGTAAATGAAACTCTGCTCCAATATGCCCAATTTTTTACCCCACTGCGATAAGCGGTCTGCAGACACTCTTCACGTAAGTGTCATTCACCCCCCAAGGCTGTTTCTGGCTTCTGTGCTATAACGGTTTAAACCAGGGCTTCTCTTTCTTTACTTTCAGATGATTGAAGATGTTCTTGCTGAGGGTCCGGTCATGGCCAGTCGTTTTAGCCGCTGGTTCTCCAGTAACAGAAGTCCGTCTGGCAGCCGCTCCAGCAGTCTACGTTCCACGCCACATGAAGAGTTGGAGAGACTAGCAGGTAACCCTTTCCTATTTCAGTCTTATTCACCTGGTTGGCTATTTAATATTAAATGTTAACTGCAGTAGTCAACATTTGAAGTGGATTAAAACATTTCAAAGTTGTCCTAAAACCAAAACAATACCCTTGTTTACTTTAGCTGTCTCTTCATAACGTACTTTTACCTAGTCAGAAAAAGAAAAATTACCATTCTTAGCCATGACATTTTGCATAAATATTAAGAAAGGGTCCCTATGGCTGTTTGACTCTATGAAAGCATTTATTTAGCCGTTTATTATTCTAAATGTGAAATAAAACAACTTGCTGACCTTTTTAAAGTGTAAATGCTACCTCTAATAAAAGTGAATGTAAATGTTACAAAAAGGTGGCTGATGCGTCAGTGCATCTCTTTACTGTGCCTTTTATTTATGTAATATAATATAATATTTTATATATATATATATATATTTTTTTTTATTTTTATTTTTATTTTTGTGTGTGTGCGCGCGTCAGGTCTGGAGCCTCATACTGGATCTCTGAATCAGGGTACGTCTTTGTACTTCACCCCTATCTCTTCAGTGGAACGCAAAGAGAAGGTGGACATACTGGAGCTGCTGCATAAAGCCAATATTGACCTGAAACCTCTGCTGTCCAACTTGAATGTCAACAAGGCTCACCTAAAAGAGAGCAGTGAGTAGCATCCTGTATATCCAGAATTTTGAATGGAATATTGTGTAATAAGGCTTTTATACATGCATACATACATGTACACAAACAAACATCTTAATAGGGCTGCCCCCTAGTAGTCGACTGACTGTTAGCTGACGAGAAGAGGCTTGGTCAACGGAAATATTTTTTCTGCGACTAATACAATTCCACAGGATGTGGCGAAGTCATGGAGTCTGTGACAGACAGATCGTTAATGGCTGGTCTATGTGGTAATATAGTACATCGGGCAGGACATCCAAATGCTCCCCTATCAATCATCAACCTCAAATATGGCTTTTCATCTGAAATATGTAAGTAGTAGCAACTTTACAAGGTCGCTTAATCAGATGATAACCTAGTAAAATGTGCGCTGTCGAAGTGTCTGTACAGAGTGTGAAAGCTGAATAATAGTGCACTTACTGCATGACAGATGGAGGTGCCGGTGCAGTGACTTGCTCTTAAATACTCTGTCATTTTTGGTCATACAAATAAAAGTAATACATCTTTCAAATCTGTAAAGACTCTACGTTTGTGTGCACTGAGTAACAATGAAACATTCCGCTTTTGTAAAATGATGAAAGCAAACAGGATGCGTTTTCTGATGTCTTGGTCTCTGTGAACTTAAGTGTGAACCTTTGAAACTGTGTCTACTTGTCTTGCAGACATGAAAAATGTAGGCTATCTATAGAGAGTGAAATGTCTACTTTTAAATAAACCAATAGAAAACAAATATTCTCCGATTATATAGTCTGCATGAACATGTAGGCGCATCCACAACTGTGGAGATGAGTCAGTGTCCCCAACTAGTGTTGGGCGATATGCTCAATTTTCATATCATCCATCCTATCCCCTCCTTGCTGAACGGGATCGATTTCAAAAATGAAACCAGAAAAACAGCGCACATAAGAAAGCAACTGCACGCAATTACAGATCGCATGTTTCCCACCCAAAACACCCCCTCCCGCTCACCGTGATTTGTGCCTTTGTGTTTATACCTTGCTCAAGTTTCTGAAGCGCCCCAGAAGCGGCTCATTATTATGATTTATATGGTTTATTAAACGTGCTACTAAAAGTAGACTAACCCTTAAAATGAACAACAAGTTGACCAGAAAAATCTTTAGTCGAGGGCAGCCCTACAACTTGATCTACAGACAGCAGGCCATAGATGTTGCTCATTCAGCATAGAATGTCAGATTGCCCTTTATAAAAATAAAATGAAATAATAATTTTAAATACCTTTTCTGTTTGCCCTCTTAAAGCAAACTCTGGGGTGGTGTTGTCTTTGGAGGAAGTGGAGGTGGGTCTTAAGGGACTGAAGGTACAGCCTGAGCCGGCTCCATCATTACCTCAAAAGCAGCCCAGTGGAGGTGGGGGAACTCCCTTCATGGTGGAGCACCTGGAAAAAGCTCTCACGGAAGGAACCGGGGGTGCGTCACGTCCGCGAGACCCTGACATGTCTGCATTTAATAAGTTAGTGAGCTCCATGAAGGCAAGTGGAACCCTGCCCACCCACCCCAAAGCCAGCGGGAGCAATGTAAGTATGCAGCTGTCGGTTATGTTTGCATGGTTTTATAAGAGCTTGCTGCATGCTGTCCAGCCTCAGGTAAAGCTGCATGTGTGAGACTGTTGCATTGATTGCCCAGCTTGTTGCGCTCAAATATTCCCCGCCTTTGCATGCAACGCACGCCAGTGCTGTTTACTTGCTAGTTGGTCTTGGCTAGTAAACGAGTGTTTATTTTGACTAGTGATGGGCATAAATTTGTATTTAGTAGTTGTGGCTGACTTGTCGGTGAACGTTTTTGCATGCATAGCTTGGCATATCCCCTTTTGACTCCAGTGACTCTCTTGTAACGTGCTTGGTTTTTAACCGTTTTTGCGCAAGCCGTCACTGGTATGATGTAGATTCCATCAGTTTGTGTGACTTTATGTACCAAATGGCATGCATTGTACCCGATCTGTTTTTGCCTAGTTTGTACTCCAGCTCTTAACGTGATCATTTTCTCCTCATTTTTGTGTCCAGTTACAGCAGCAGTCAGTGGATCCTGCTCTTGTGTCCTTATCAGAGGCACAGGTACCTGCCTCTCAGCAGAAAAACATCTTTCAGGTGATTTGTCAAAGTTCAAGACATTGTATTCAAAACAAATTCAACTTGTCAGGACATTGGCAAACCCAGTTACATGATGTGACTGATTTGTAAACCACTGTAACAAATGCTGCAAACTGTTGTCAGATGTTCATGTGCACAAATCAATGTCATGTGCTTCTGTGCTTTAGGAATTGTTGGTTGCCCCTCATGGCCCTGTTCCTGCTCCTGTGCCTGGCCTCGTACACCACCGCGCTTCACCCCCACTCTTCCCACAGAGAGCCCCTATACAGGACTTTTTCCCGGGCATGCCTCCTGCAACAGGTAAAATGAGTTAAATGTGACTGATTTTAAATTAATAGGTATGTTGATTGTCACTTGTTTTTTTTTTTTGTTTTTTTTTTTTAATTTCATGTTCCTCACTCATCTTTTGTTGAATCTTAGGGTTCCCTGGTGGCCCACAAACTGTGTTGGATCAAATTCCAGACTTGCATCGGGCCAGGAATACGCCACAGGTAACATTTAAGAAGTCCACATGTAATCAGTTCTGTATTCAGTTTTAAAAATGTCTAAGTAGGTTATATATATTTAATATACGAACATTCATATCTAAATATTAAAATACCAATGAAATACATTCTAAAATGCATTTAACAATCCTTATCAGTCTTTCTGTGAATCTACATTTTCTCTCTGTGTAAAAGCTGTTAACAATGTTCTTGGTTTTGTATTATGTTAATCTGAAATGAATTCCTTATTAGATGAGAGCTTTGCCAATGGGAGTTGACCAGGCCAATCTGGAAGCTTTGTTTCAGCAAGAACTGGCAGTTCTTAATCGCCAACAGTACCAACAAGGCTACAACAAACAGGCTCACGATAAGGCGTTTCGTAACAGGTAATTTTGAGTATCAGAGACCATAGGCAGGTTGTGTCAAAACAATCCTGGCTAATGGTTTCCACTTCTTGAATCACTGAATTATCTTTTAGTTCTCTCTTGTATCAGACTTTTTTTTTTTTTTTTTTTTTTTTTTGTACATTTAAAAAGGAAAGTTTACCCCAAAATTACAATTCTGTCATTAATCACTCTTGAATGTTATTCCAAACCTGTAATGGCTTTGTCCATCTTCTGAACACAAAAAAACAGATCTGAGAGCTTTCTGACCCTGGAAAACAAAAATAATGACTTTATTCAACAATTTCTTCTCTTCTGTGTCTGTCTTTGACACCTGGTTTACAACCAAAGGAATGCACATGCATGGGTTGTGGTACTTTTGTTAATGCACAGCACAAACCGCATGGAATCTCATCTTTTCAATTCCATTTTGTTCCGTTTTGTTACTAAATCCAACACGGGTTGGAATTCATGCAACTTTTACGCCACTCTAGATCAACATTCATTATAATTCTTCACTGACAGAAGACACTTTAAAGATTTTACATACCCATTGTTACCAAGACAGATGTGAAAGGTAATCAGTGGAAGTGTGATGAGACAGAACTCCTAAGTATTACATTGCTGACAACTATAGCAGAACAGGAGTGCTCATATCATAGGTTTCAAAACTCTGCTGTCTTTTGTCACATGCCTGTCTTTATTTTTCATAATGCATGCGCATCTGTAAATCACACTGTAAATGCAGAATTGCTTGCTTTATGTCCTCTGTGTTTACTTCCGTATGACAGCACGCTGTGCAAGTGTTGCTAAATCAACGGTGTCCCCTCGAAATCGGGCTACTTTTTCCACTGTTGCCGTGGGTTGTTTTTCAACTTTATGGGTTGATGCGACCTAAGGTGATATTTACCCCTCCTGAACCTGGTTGGGCTAGTTTTGAGAAGCAATTGGGTGGATTTTGTTGCAAAAACCTGGAAACCCTGTTTGTATTGTTCTTTTGTGCATGCGGGTCATGCAGGGTCTGAATTGAGCATGAAGGCTTGCAGTGTGAATGTAGCCGTGGACTATTTTAACAATGTCCTTGCAACCTTTCTGAGCTTTGAATGTGTCAGTTGCGTTTACTGTCAGAAAGCTCTCGGATCTCAAAAAACAAACTGATCTTAGAGTTTTGAAGATGGCAAATGTCTTACAGGTTTGGAACAACATGAGTGCGAGTAATGACAGAGTTTTCATTTTTGGGTGAACTATCCCTTTAAGAGTTGTAAATTGAAAAAGTGAAATTTTAACCAGATACACTTATTCATAAAATGAACAGTTGCTTTATTCAAAAAAGTAGCCTAATGAATAGAAGGGGCTAATAATGGTGTGTACACTAACACATTTCATTTATTTGCTTCTGTATCTCTTGTAGACAAACCAGGATGAACCGTTCACCTGGACCTCACCTGCCTGGCCGGACGTCACCTGGCAATACAGTAACAAGTGTGGTAAGTCAAATCTATCACATTTAGTTTAACTGCCATGGAGGCTTTTGATTATACATCTCATTTATTTATCACTTGAAGGCTTTAGATAGCCATTTTAATGTTTTGAATAGTAAATATCCCTCTATATAGCAAAAATGACTTGGTGGTTCAAACAACCAATTTTTTTTCTTTTCTTCCTGCTGCAGCTGTCTCCATCCTTCACTCCCACTTCTGTGATCAAAAAAATGTATGAGTCCAAAGAGAAAAGTCGAGATGATCCTGGAAGTAGACCAGGAAGCAAGGAGGAGACTGTGAACTCTCATAACTCGCAGGAAGGTATGAAACAATGATGAGTTCAGAGCACGGTGAATAAATGGGGTAGCTCTCGTTCTCTCTTTTCCCGTTTAAAGCGGTTCCGTTTCATTTATAGATGGGCCTCCATCGCCCAGTTCCTTTCTGGATGATGTGGACACCAGCGGTCCTCAGACTGGTGGGGTAAAGGCATGCTCCACCCCTGTTCCTACTCAGAATCGTCATAGTAAAGACCCAGACCGACCCAGGCCTCCTTCAACAACTGGCCACCACACTCCCACCATGCTGTCACCAGGGCCCTCTTCTCCCTTCCCCAGACCCCAGATGTATCCAGTCCCTCTGCTTCCCCACGTCCCTTTGGTTAGACCTCCACCCCCGCCTTACCACAGTGTGATGCAGAGGATGCTGGCTCAGGGCATCCAGCCTCAACAGCTTGGACCCACATTATTACAAACAGGTTGGTTTATTACACTTCGATTTCTCTGTATTCATACCTGTTCCGGACGTGTTCCTGTTAACCAAAAACAGTGAATTATTGATGATAATTGTGTGTTTTTTTTTTTTTTTTTTCCTCCACATGAACAGGCATGTTCCCTCAAGCTGTAGACCTGTCTCAGCTTCAGGGTTTGCCCCCAGCCCTCTTAGGGCAGCCTCTGTATCCACTTGGTCCTGCAGGGCATCCACTCATGGCACCTAGAGCTGCAGGAACACACATGCAGTTAGCAGTCATGCAGCAACAGCTTCAACAGCAGCAGAGACCAAGTAAGTACAGCACCAGTGTTGTACAATTACTACATTAGAATGATAAACTAGGGATGTAACAATATAAATATCTCAATATGAAGTCCATGATACAATATTTATTTTACAATACAATATTTAATCTATTTATAAAAAACAAAAAAAGAAATTTTGTACAATTTGAAGTTAAATTACTCTATCTAATGCAATTTGAGAGTGCAATATTGAGCTCCAACCCATGTTCTTAACTAAGAAACTTAACTTAAACTTAAGTCTGAAAAAAGTCAGTGAATTGACTTGTACTTGAACTTTAAAGGGGACCCAACCCTCTTTAATTGTGATATATTGTCTCAGTCTAAATTACATTCACACTGGTGTTTTAGGAAGCCAAACTAATTAGAATATAATATATTGTAAACAAGTTTCAGTATATTGTAAAACAATTGGACTGTAAATTAAGTGAAAATGAATATTTTATAGGTATATTTTTGCTTTACACGTCAATACGGAAATTACAATAGTACTTTTATTAATTTCTACACTTAAAAGATATTTTGAATTTGGACTGCAATAACATTACCCATTTAAACCTCTAGCTCTCAGCAATTCATACTACGCTTTTAAGCTTCTGTTTTGACGGAAACGGCAGTACAGCTTTTATTTTGACAAAATTCCAGCTTCAATGAAAACAGGCTTACAAAAACAGGTCTCACTACAAATCCAGTGAAATGCTATCTGCTGTGAGAATAAAGCATAACTAGTGTCTGTTGCAATTCCAAACGCATTCTTAAACTCAGCACATGCAATAAACAAGTTCACTGCATTCACTGTGAACTGAGCCGTTCTGAGGCACGGAAAAAGCCAGGTCATGAGCAGATGACTTGCACGAAGTGCGCGCTTTGCTTTGAAACGCAGCGAAAACAGACGACTTGAGGGACTTATTTTTCTTATTTTTTTTTCTTCTTCACAGATCTGCCAGTGGCTCCATCAGGAGGCCCCCAGTCACAGAGCCACGGTCCCCATCGGACAAACCATTCCCAGCGAAGAGGTGGCAGCCCTCCTCTGGGTCTGGCCAAGTGGTTTGGTTCCGACGTGCTGCAACAGCCCCTCCCTTCCATGCCGTCTACTAAAGTAATCAGTGTTGACGAGCTCGAGTTCCGCCAGTGATGACATCCTGTGACCAGTCAGCAGGAGCGAAGCAAGACATCCCTTCCCTTCCCCACTACCCTCTAGTTGGAGAGATATGAACTTTGATTTCTACCATTATGTACAGATGTCGGAGCTCTTGTCTATTTTTCTGTGCTCTGTCTGAAACCCTTGCAGTTGCTGAGTTGTTTTTGTTTTTTTGAGAAGGCCTGAAGTTAAGAGGAAAAAGGGAAAAGACACCTTTTTTCCTATTGCTTTTGTCACAAAGTAGGTTCTCAGTTTTTGTTTTGAATTTTCAGTTTTTGCAGTAACGTAAATAATGTATAGGCCTGAATTTGTACAGATTATGGGAATAGATTTTTCTTTTTCCACCTTGTACATAGTTGACTTTTTCCTTTTTTTTTTTTTTTTTTTTTTTTTTTTTTCCTCTGTCTTTATGTGGGGAAGGTTATCCTGCTATTGAGAAACTTGAAAGTTGTTTTTTGTCTGCACAATGTTNTATAGGCCTGAATTTGTACAGATTATGGGAATAGATTTTTCTTTTTCCACCTTGTACATAGTTGACTTTTTCCTTTTTTTTTTTTTTTTTTTTTTTTTCCTCTGTCTTTATGTGGGGAAGGTTATCCTGCTATTGAGAAACTTGAAAGTTGTTTTTTGTCTGCACAATGTTCCCTGTTTCCCATCTAGGATTGATCTGGGCGGGAAAGGGCGCCAATGCTGATTACTGGTGGAAAGGAGATGTTCGTGTGTAGCGATTTATGCATCCTTAATCCAGAAATACATGCCCTTGAAACTTTTGCTGGAATATTGAAGCCAGAACGTTCTGCAAGAGGGGACACTCTTCCACCCCAAGAAGTGAATGCTAGTTGTGCCTTTATTTCCTTTTTGGTTGGTTTTTTTTTTTTTTTTTTTTTTTAAAAAGCAAAAAGCCCTCCCATCCTTCCTCCAGCCAGTCTTCTTCATCACCGTATGAGAAGCACTGCTCTGAATCATTTTGTTTTAGGGTGGCAGGGGTTGGCAATTACGTAATGTGCTATTAATTTAAGAAGCACAAATAGTTAATAAATAAAAAAAAAATAAATAAAAAATCATTCACATAAAATTGTATTTGTGACTCATTGATTTCAAGGTCTTAAACTGCCTGGAAAGGCACACTTTTCAGATGGTTGATTGAGAAAGAAGTCTTCTGGACTGAGTGTGTTTACGTATATTTTACTGAGCAGTCCTCTTACTCTATTCTTTCCAAGTATATTTTCAAAATGCTAAAACTGCTGTGGCACGTTGTAGAATTTAATAGCTTTGCACATATCAGGTGTCCTTGGTACTTAACTTGGAGTCTGTTCTAGTGTTATCCATGCATGCCCAAGCCATACTCCCTTAGACCTACTTCTGTATCCAGTCTCATGGCCGCTTGGCCTGGTGTTTTTTCTTTTCTGCACAATAATGTTGGGTTGTGTGGGGCTTTTCACAAACCCAAGGACATAGGATAATGCATGGATTGAAACCAGATAAAAGCTCAAAAGCAGACAAACTATGTAAAAGTATGACAAAATGAAGGCAAAACAAACAAAAATAAGGGATGAAATGATTGCAGTTATGAGTCTGAGCATGTTTCTGTTTTATTAAATGTTTAATTACAAAAAAAAAAAAAATGGGAATATGCCACCCAAGAAAGACAATGTGAGCTCACAAATTTGACTAAATATTGTGGTGTGAAACCAGAGTGTTTTATGCAGTTTTTATACATAATGATTCCCTAAAGTGTTTGTACATCTGATTGCCACAGCTACAAACAATACAGCAGCCAGACGCACTGCAAGCCAGTGTACAGTCTACAACAATTACCTTTCTCTATTGTTTGTCTTTGTGCTTGAAATGTACATTACCAGCTGAATAGAGCAGCTGACTGTCTAGGCTACAGTGCCAGTTCAAGAGTTTTGACTGTTCACTTCAATTTCGTTAACGTTTACCGTATATTTTCTAAATGGTTACTGTGTCTAAAAGAGAGAAAGAGACAGTCTGCTGTCATGTATTCAGTGTCTGGCGTACATTTGGGGGAGGGGGCTCACTGGAAAACAAGGATGTGAATTCATAACGCTGCGAACCAGGAAGACGGACACGAAACTTAAAATTCGGTGTGCGACTAGTGTCCGCGCTTTGTCTTTGTATTGAAGTAATGTATTAAAGTGTGTTAAAACAGAAAATATTAAACCCAAACGACACCCCCTCCCTTTAAGCAAAGGTCAAAGTTCACAGGAAGCTGGGGGGCTGCCATTTTTCCCCCTGCTAACATGTTAGATGCTAAAAAGGCGAGGAGTGGTGGTCGCTGCTGAGTGCTTCTGTTTATTGGGTGTTTGCCATTCGTTTGCGTTTGTCTACCTCTTCCGTCGTATGCGTTAGGCTCGGTTGTTGAATGAAGGCGGCATGGAGAGGACAGAACAGCCGTGGAATTCCTCCTACACGTACCAGGTGAGCAAACACAGCGCCGAGATGCTACACAACCTCAACAGCCAGAGAAAAGATGGAGGCAGGTTTTGTGATGTTATCTTGCGCGTCGGAGAGGAGAGCTTCCCCGCGCACAAGGCGGTGTTAGCGGCGTGCAGCGAGTATTTCGAGTCGGTGTTCAGCTGTCAGACGGAAGATGACGGCCAGGGCAAGGAGCTGGAGATGCACACGATCAGCCCCAAAGTTTTCCGAGACATCCTGGACTTCGCGTACACCTCCAAGATCGTGGTGCGCCTGGAGTGCTTCCCGGAGCTTATGACCGCGGCGAAGTTTCTGCTCATGCGATCTGTCATCGAGATCTGTCAGGAGGTCATCAAACAATCCAACGTGCAGATCCTCGTGCCTCCTTCCCGAGGAGGCGAGCACAGCCTGTTCAGGGCCGCGGAGCAGCTGTCATACCCCCTGCCCGTGGACATGTCAAACGGGAGCGTGTCCAACGGCGCGGTGTTTACCGACAACAATGACAGCGACAGTGGCGATCCGACGCAGCCGAGTAACAGTTCTCAGCCGGCCGCTCCCGGAACACCAGCGGCCGACCGCTTAGCGGTTTCCCCTTTGGAGTTTCCCGGCAGCCACCTCAATAGCGACAGCTCCAAGCGAAGCAGAGGGAGACCCAAAAAAGAGCCCACAACAGAGCCGATCACTTACAACAACACCACCCCTCAAAACGAAAACGAGGGCCTTTTCTCCTGCGGGGTTTGTGGTAAGATGTTTCCAGACGACGTCCAGTTGAGAAACCACGAGACGCAGCACGGGACGTTCACCGGCGGCGTGAGCACGGGAGCGGAGCTGGTCGCTGTGGACGGCCCGACGATGATCTCTCATCCCCAGACGAGGTTCCAGGAAAACGGACTGCCCGCGGACAACCGTAAACGCGAGAGGACGAGACGACACGTCGCGTGTGATCTGTGCGGGAAGGTCTTTCGAGACGTCTACCACCTCAACCGGCACAAACTGTCACATTCGGGCGAGAAACCGTACGCGTGTCCGGTGTGCGGGCTGCGCTTCAAACGCAAGGATAGGATGTCTTATCATGTGCGGTCTCACGACGGCTCGGTGGGTAAACCGTATGTCTGTCAAAGCTGCGGGAAAGGTTTCTCCAGGTGAGTGTAGTCGTTTATAGATACATTTATTACAACTACAGCATTAGTTTATGTGTTTGTGTCATCATAAATGGTTTGTGGGATGTTTTTGTAGGCCAGACCATCTGAATGGACATATTAAACAAGTTCACACCACAGAGAGACCTCACAAGTGTCAGGTGAGACATACTTATCTTTAATGTATACTCACTCTCATATTTCAAATCTAAATGACTTTCTTTCAAAAAGTGAATATCTGAATAGTATTCTAGCCACTTTTTTCCATTTAATGAAAGTGACTGAGGCTGTCATACTCCAAAATGACAAAAAGCACTATAAAATACAATAAACGTGGTCCATACAACTTAAGCTATATGATAGCTCTAGTTTGACTAACTACCAGTTAACCAAGTGGCAATTAGTCTTATTTTTTAGATTTAAATTTAGCCCAGTTTGTATTTTTATGTAAATTACTTTAAAAAGTTACACTCTACAAAATGCTGGGTTAAAAACAACCTAGCTTGGGATATTTTGCAACCCAGCGCTGAACACATGTTGGGTTATTTTGATCCAGCTGGCTGACCCAACAAGCTGGGTTGTTTTATTTAAGTCGACTATTATTTAAAAAATATTATATTGCTGACTTAAAATGGCCTGGAAATTAAAAATCACACAGAATTATAGAGGCAACAGCAATAATCAAAAGATGAAGATTTATTATTAAGCAAGAACACGCATGGACAGAATTCTAAGACAGATTGAATTTATTCTGGTTAATTATGAATAGTTTACAATATTACATACATTTAAACTCGTAGTTTAACATTTTAATTTAAGTGTATACAACAGTTTTCTGTAATCACTTTTTCACTGTGTGTCGCCAAAATCTGAGCCGGTGATGGGCTGCTGTTTGCAGGGGGAACTACGAACCTCAGACCGCTGCCTCGCACTTCACTCGTAGCTGAAAGATGCCGTGACTGACTCCACAACCTGCCCATAAACAAACCGTACTGAAATTAGAGAACATATTTTAACATCAAATTAAATTAAACTCAGTATTATAATAAATAAAATCAGTTTATGTTATGCAAGGCAAAAGGCATTTCCAACATGCGAAACGACCACTGTTGACTCAGCTGACTGACATTTCGTCCTTGTATGTTGCGTTGCGCAAAATAATATAATTTGCGGCATGGTAAAGATTTTATAAATTGAAATAAAATGTATACAAACCTTTATTTTGCACACCAGTGCAGAGAACCACTTTCTCCTGTAGAGGACGCAAAAAGCCTGTGTTCTGACTGTAACAGAATAGCTGGGTTGTTTTGTCAGAGACAGGCTCAACCCAGCGGTTGAGTAGAAAAAATAACAAGCATTAAATATGACCTAGCAGCTTAGTTACAGAAAAACTACCCAGCACCTTGGTAAAAATATTAGTAAAGTAAAATGACCCAACAGATTGAACCCAGTATTTGGGTTAAAAAAATAACCCAGCATTTTTTAGTGTTTATGATCAGTTTTGCAGAAAAAGACTACCCTAAGCAGTTTATGCAGCCACCCCTAAATGTATATCGTTATTATTAAAATAGCTTCTCAAACTAACAAATAGAGGGCAGGGCTGGATTTTGTCTATTGGAGTTAATATTTTTGGTTAAAGATTACAAGGGTGCATGCACACATTTAAAAAAGTGATGTGCACAGATAAATCATTTATAATAAGCACTGCAATATTCTGTTTAAATAAAATAAAATGAAAATTTGATTTTAACCGTGACATTTTTGTTGATTATTCACTCAAATGTATATATATATTTTTTTTTTTTAGATTTGGCTTTCAACAGTTTGTTTTATGTAACACACAAGTCTTACTGAACACTTTTAGGATAGGATGGCATGATCCTTTAATGATGGATTTTGTTGTTTTGGATCTTGACAACTCATTCACATTCATTATATGTACAAGAGTGGAATTTACATATTTGAGTGAACTCCTCCATTAAATCAGCCTTGTGTTTGTGATAACTCTCCTAAAAATGATCTCCCGCAAAATGCTTATAAACCATATCTTGAAATGTCTTAGATTTGCAACGCGTCTTTCGCAACACGAGATCGCCTGAGGTCGCACCTGGCATGCCATGAAGATAAGATACCATGTCAAGTGTGTGGGAAATTCCTCCGGGCTGCCTACATGACCGACCACTTGAAAAAACACAGTGAAGGACCTCATAACTACTGTGGAATATGCAACAAAGGTACTGGTCAAACACGCATTGAAAATAGCTAATTATTTATATTAGAGACGTTGCTTATATATGCAGCAGAACGTGTGCTTACAAAATACCCAGCTAATGATCCATGTTTTCATTGCCACTGACACCGTCCTTAGTAAGTTAGTTTAGGCTCACAGAAACTGATTGGCTTATTAATGCAGAAAACTGTTTAAGGGGAAAAGGCTTGAGTTTTAAATAGTACTGAAAAGGTTTGTGGCTTATACTTACATTTAATCTTTTGATTAATAAGACTGAGTGTTGTTCTGTTTTTTGTTTTATTGTTTTTATTTGTTTTTCCTACTTGTTCTTCCGATGGTCTCAGGTTTTTCTACTGCATCCTACTTAAAGGTGCACGTAAAAACGCACCACAGCTCGTCCATGCTCCCTTCCTCTGCAGCACATCAGTTCCCTGAACCACGCACCAACAGACCACAGACGCACAACGGCGCCCCCTACCACTCAGGACGCCAGTGCGCAGTGGAAGGCAAGCAAGCCTCTCCCCACAGCGTCAAATTGTTGCTCGCTCACTTGCTGTCTTTTTCACTGCTGCTTATCAGATGCTGCATCTGCTTGCATATAAACTCACCCGCAAACACAGATTGTAGCGCTGCGCATCTATCATTTATTGCAGCATAAAATGCAGGGATATATTGGTTAGAATTTGGCAGTTCTACTCTAAATTACACCATCTTTTAGCTCTTTTCTCTCAGTGGTTGAGAGGTTGTTTATGGGTTGTCTTTCACTTTTAAGAGGAATGTCAGGGACGAGTTTCTTTACCTCAGCTGGTAGAGTTTTGTAAAACGGATACCAAAATGCGCAGTTGTAATCATACCTTTGTATGACTGATGAAGTATTGAATATGCAGAGAGTGCTTGTAGTTTTGCAGACTTGAGGGTTATTTAAAATATTCAAGCTTCTTAAAGGATTAATTCACTTCCAGAACAAAAATTGACAGGTAATGTACTCACCCCCTTGTCATCCAAGATGTCTTTCTTCAGTCGTAAAGAAATTGTTTTTTGAGGAAAACATTTCAGGATTTCTCTCCATGTAATGGACTTCTATGGTGCCCCCAAATTTGAACTTCCAAAATGCAGTTTAAATGCAGCTTCAAAGGGCTCTAAATCTAGGGTCTTATCTAGCAAAACAGTCGTTTTTGTTTCTTAATTACGATTTATATACTTTTTTACATCAAACCCCTGTCTCATCTAGCTCTGTGTGAATTTTTTTTTCCCCGTCATGACAGGGTACGTCTAAAAACTCCCATCTCGTTTCTCCTCCAACCTTAAAATCGCCCTACATCGCTGCAGAAGTACCAACCCAGAGTTTACAAAGTGAACATGCAAAGAAGATCAAACACCATTTACAAAAATAGGTAAAAACATGGATGTAGGACGATTTTGAAGTTGGAGGAGAAAATCAGAAGGGAGTTTTTAGACGTACCCTAACTGTCATGACTGGGGAAAAAAACGTTCACACAGAGCTAGAAAGTATATAGTTAAAAAGTATATAATTGTATAATTGTAAGACCCTTCTTCCTTGGCTAGGATCATTTAGAGCCCTTTGAAGCTCCATTTAAACTGCATTTTGGAAGTTTAAATTTGAGGGCACCATAGAAGTTCATTACATGGAGAGAAATCCTGAAATGTTTTCCTCAAAAAACATGTTTTCTTTATGGCTGAAGAAAGAAAGACACAAACATCTTGGATGACAAGGGGGTGAGTACATTATCTGTAATCTATAATTTTTGTTCTGGAAGTGAACTAATCCTTTAAAGACAATATTTGACTTACAGGCAAAATATTACGAGGAGACTAAAAAGACTTTAAAAGCAATAGAAATAAACAGTTGCTGAAAATATACTCACCCTCAGGCCAGGCTGTAGATGGGTTTGTTTCTTTATTGGAACAGATTTGGAGAAATGTAGCATTACTTCACTTGCTCACCAATGGATCCTCTGCAGTGAATGGGTGCCGTCAGAATGAGAGTCCAAACAGCTGATAAAAGCATAATCCACATGACTTCAGTCCATCAGTTAACATCTTGTGAATTAAAAAATTGTGTTTGTAATAAAACAAGTCCATGATAATGCTTACTCTGGATTACTTGTGGATTATTGTGATGTTTTTGGGCTCTGTTTCTGACGGCATTCACTGCAGAGGATGCATTAGTGAGCAAGTTTGTCCAGATCTGTTCCGATGAACAAACAAACTCATTTACATCTTGAATGGGCTGAGGATGAGTAAAATTTCAGCAAATTGTAATTTTCGTTATTAAATAAGGTGCATTTAGAGTTGATTTAAGACATGAGTTAAATAATAGCTGCAGCCCTATCAATCAGCTTTGTCTGCTAGTCACTTACATTGCTGCTGACAAATTTAGCATGGCCATGTGTCCCATTCTGTGTCGCTTACTTATCATCTCCATCAAGTGCTGGCGTAATGAAAGCGTTTTTGATCCTTCATTCATGCATGTCCACTTAAGTGCACATGTACACATTTCTGTGGATTTAATGGACCTTTTTCAAACAATTATTGCCATAAAATCCAGCAGCTTGTGATTGGGAATGAACATGATGGCAAACAATATGGAGACAGCATTTTTTCTAAAGAACTAGAAGTATTTTAGAATCTTTCCATGATCCCTTAGTAATGGAGATGCCAAGAGTTATGAAAATTATTTTTTTTCTTGTTTCCAAGTAGGTTATTAATGTTAACTACTATGTGGATTCACTATTAATGTAATGTAAGCTTTAGGCAGTTAGCTTGCAAAAAGCAATGCAGAAATACATCAGAAAGGTGTCATTAACTTTACATCAGTGCAGAATTGTCATTACAGTATCACTCCAACAGTATCATTGAGCTGCTGGCTTGGCATGTAATGCAAGAAAAAGATTCATTCATTTAAAACGTATTTTTGTCATTTTAGCATTGAACAAGCAATGTTCATAATTGGTTTCTGAACTGATGTGAAGCTAGTGGTCATCTGACTGTATTGACTGCGAATTGTCCCCCTTGGCCTCTGTCTTTTCCTCTACCTATATCCTTTACCTCTTGGGGCGGTTACTGGCGTGTAGACCTTTGCACCAGTCGCCGGCTCGTGGTTACCTTTCCCGAGACAGAAGGGGCTTTTCGGGGGCTAACTGGGCCAGTTCTTCCCCAGCCCGTCCCTCCGGGCCTGGGCCTGCAGCCTGAGCTGCTCTTGGGCAAGCCAGGTCCAACTCCCTATTTCTGGGAGTGCCGCTCTTCTGGAGCACCAGGGTTTCCACTTCATGGACCTCTTACAGGTCAGTACGGGCTGTTTGGAGGGTGGCAATGTGGTGAGCCAAAGAACTGAGGATGTCTGGATGCTGTAACTGATACATCTGGTGCAAATACCTGCTAAGCACAGTTAGCATTTACAAGACTTTTAGGTCAAATGGTGGTCTGGTTTTAGTTCTTACCTAATAATTGGCTCGTCAGTGTTTTGCTCATACTTTTGTCTAGTGGTTCCCAGTGCTGCTTGATTTTCATCACCCACTTCTGACCTCTTTTGTCTTTTATAACTTATACTTTGGAAGAACTGGACTGTATTTAATCTTAATAGTGGAAAAGTACAAAATAGTGGAATAGAGGAAAGGTGGGCAATATACTGGTAGACACGATTAAATGGTAGAAATCTGTCAAACGGACCAGTAGAGATTTTCGACTATCATCTCTGTTTCAGTTACACATTCACTTGATGTTGCTGTGCTACGTGGTCATGAAACTTATCATTTGCACACGTTTTTAAAGGGGTCATCGGATGCCAAACTCACTTTTACATGTTGTTTAAACAAATGTGTGTTTGCAGTGTGTGTACACAACCACCCTATAATGATAAAAATCCACCCTTTATAAGTAATATCCCCTTTTTCAAATGAGGCCATTCTCAGCTTCTTGTCTGTGTGATGTCACACCAACCAAGGCTGCTGCCACGATAGTTGATTGACACGACTGTCTTACCTTAGACCCGCCCTAAATGAGCTGAGTGAGCTGTGGACTGTCCGCCATTGTTTCAACTCCAGTGCAGGAGAAGACAGACTGAGCGATTGAGGTGTTTTGTTGTTGGATGTAATACTGAACATTGCAGTCGTCATTTACTTCCAACATCTGAGCCACTAAAGACGCAGAGGATTAATGTTACTTTTAGAAGGAAATTTGCCCGGTGATCTACCTAAATGCGCCTATGTTCGTGCAAATCATTTGGGGTTTTTTTGCATCTTTGCAAATCGTCTATCTTAATAATGTGCTAGTTAGCAAGCTTCGCAGCTGAATACGGCCAAAGTAAACATTACGGCTCGACACCTCAAAGAAGAGAGGAGTGGGGTGAGCAAAGCTCATTAGCATTTAAAGGCAAATTAACAGCTCGCTTTGAAAAGGACTGATTTTGACAAAAAGGGTGTTGTTTTTGAATTTGAACCAAAGTATGTTATAGACTTTCGACCCTAAAGGATCATATCAACTTGTAAAATATGGGCATTCGATGACCGCTTTGAACATTGTAGTTTAAAAACAAGTGATTTTTAAGCTGTTAAAACGCATTCAGCAGTAAAAGAGAAATAATTTCTGTATATGCACGCTGTCTGAGAGACTGTTTCTGAGTTATTTTTGCCACTTTGTAGGCCTTGAACGGTTAAATACACACACTTGTATGTGTCAAAATGCCCGTCCTTGCAAGTATCCTTGTAAATACAGTAATTTAAGTCTTAAGTGAAAGCAAACAGCTAAGAAAGAAAACACAGGTGTATACACAGTATATAGGATCCAAACAACTCTTAAAGTAACAACAGACTCATATTCCTGCTGTCTGTCATTCATATCAGTCAAATAACAAATGAGAGAAAATTTCGCACTGCTCTTGACAAAATCACTTCTGTAACTTTAGGCTAGTATTAGTTTCTTGTGGTATTGACACTGGTGACAAGAATTATGAAATTTCTATGGTATCAAAAAATTTTATCGTAAAGACCTTATTTAAAGCAAAAATAATTATATTGTGATACATATAGTTACCATGAAATAAAATTACTCAGTATCATGATATAAGATTTTGGTCATATCGCCCACCCCTAGAATAAAGTTAGAAGGACTGGAACTCTAGACCCTTGGTATTCAACACGTTCATAGTGTGAACATGTGATGCTTTAATGAGAGTGTTGTAGCACAAGATTTTTTCCCCCCCATTTCTTATTTTTCCCCATATATTGTGCTTCTCAGCCAATCAGAAATGATCTTTGGTCTCATGCTCTAAAGTGTCGCTCTGTTGTTATTAGCTAGGAGAACTGCTTAGTTAGCTAATTCAGGCTAAATTTCATTAACATATGTGGAAAAAAAGTGAGCATCAATCATTTAGAGCAGAGTAGAAGATTCCATTTTTTGTGGTTGTTAATGTGGTGTGGGGAAGTGCCTACTCTGTGGTAAAGAAGGGATAGTTTACTCAAAAATTAAAATTCTGTCATCATTTACCCACCTTGTTAGTTGTTTCAAAATTGTTTGACCGCCTTTCTTTTGTGGAACATAGAAGAAGATATTTCAAGAAATTTTCTTATCCATTCAGTTTAAAGTAATGGGCTCCAGTGTTGTTTTATTGAGTTTTTTTGTTTGTATCATCTTTTGTGTTCCAGACTAGAATAAAAAACATACAGATTTGGAACAACTTGAGGGTGATTAAATGATAAACAAAATGAAAACAAAAGGAATTTGTCCTTTTTGTGCCCGAACTAAGGTTAAGTGCTAGTGCTCTAGAGCCTAAAGGTACTCACTGGACTAAATAATCAGAAATATTATTTTTCCATAAAGTGTTGTACACAATAGGATGCAGTTTTCCTTTATTAAATTTCTCTTTCTTACACAAAGTGTAACGGCACAAAAAAAAAAGAAATGGACAAGCCACAATATACAGTTGAAGTCAAAAGTTTACATACACCTTGCAGAATCTGCAAAATGTTAATTATTTTACCAAATTAAGAGGGATCATACAAAATGCATGTTATTTTTTTTTATTTAGTACTAACAAGATATTTCACATAAAAGATGTTTACATGTAGTCCACAAGAGAAAATATATATTATGTAACATATTTATAAAAATGACCCAATTCAAAAGATTACATACGCTTGATTCTTAATACTGTATTGTTACCTAAATGATCCACAGCTGTGTTTTTGTTTTGTTTTGTTTTGTTTTGTTCATTATTTCCTTGTTTGTCCTGAACATTTAAACTGCCTGCTGTTCTTCAGACAGGTCCCACAAATTCTTTGGTTTTTTTCATGATGACTGCATGATTTTGAGATTTGAGAGCCAGGGGTGTAAACTTTTGAACAGAATGAAGATGTGTACATTTTTCTTATTTTGCCAAAATATCATATTTTTTTCATTTAGCACTGCCCTTCAGAAGCTACAGAATATGCTTACATGTTTCCTAGAAGACAAAATAAGTTGAATTTACCCTGATGTTCAAATTCAAAAAGATTTCTCCCCCTGGCTCTTAATGCATTGTGTTTCCTTTTGGAGCCTCATTGATGGTTTGAAACTTCTGTAATAGTTGCATATGAGTCCTTTGTTTGTCCTCAGTGTGAAAAGATGGATCTCAAAATCATACAGTCATTGTTGGAAAGGGTTCAAATACACAAAAATGCTGAAAAACCAAACAATTTGTGGGACCTGA